>PVKS010005731.1:37963-83156 GCA_004027875.1 Aplodontia rufa
AAAAAAAAAAAAAAAAAAAAAAAAAAAAAAAAAAAAAGTGCTCATGTTTTCCTTGATTGCTTTCAAGGTGTTACTATTCAGGTAAAATCTGATATACTTAGAATGTAGGCAGGAGTAACTTGAAGAAGCTTCCTAGCTGCATGGGTAAACTGAGAACTGAACAGCATGTGAGAGATTAACATGAATTAATCCAGACAGCTCAAAGAATTTTGGCTTCCTCACAAATGTCTACCAGGTATCATAACAATGCTGAATGACAGGCAGTTTATTTCCCTGTGAATTCAAAATTGTTTTTATCATATGTAAGAAAATATTTTGGGAGAAAATCAAAATCATAATAAAATTATTTAGCTATTTGCTTGCTTATTCTCAAGATTGACACCACACACACACACTGTATTTCCAAATTTAATCTCCCATTTAAGACCTACTAGAAAAGTCCATTATTTAGAGGACACAGTAAGTGGAGGACAGTACAGTTAGAGCCCTGACATACACACTGGGCCTTACAGCTCAGAGACCAGTTTATTTGTTTTTGTGGTACTGGAGATGGAACCCAAGGTAGTGTGTATGCTAGGCAAGTACTCTACCACCAAGCTACATACCCAATTCCAGAGACTAGCACTACTTAAAAATGATGTAAATCTCATTTATAGAGTTCCAGATAACCATCTGAATTCGCATTTTCAAACCGCTTGGCCCTATTTTCCAGTTTCACATCTATAAAAATCTTAAGGAGCCTTTCAGATGGCTCTACATTTTTGCAGATGGATCCCTCCCTGCACACAGACAGTGCCCACAGCATAGTAGAATGACCAGCAGGTGCAGCCCCAGGTGGGCCATGGAGCAGAGTGTGTGGAGGGGATCAGGTTGCTCCACACCCACAGAAACCCCTCATTCACACCTGTAGGCCTCAGTCTCTGCTGGACATGGTGCTGCCAGTAGGTAGACACTACACTTAATAGGAGGTGGAATTACAAGCTGGAATTTAGTTGTTCTCCCTAGGATAAAGAATAATTGAGTGTGCCAGGTGTGGAGGCACACACTTGTAATCCCAGCAACTCAGATGGCTAAGGCAGGAGAATTGCAAGTTTGAGGTCAAGCTCAACAAATTTAGGGAGGCCCTGTCTCAAAATAAAAAATAAAAAGGACTGGGGATGTAGCTTAGTAATAAAGTGCTCCTGGGTTTAATTCCCAGTAGCAAAAACCAAAACAAATAAACAAACAAAAAATAAAAATTGAGCATAAAGCACCAACAGATGTTATAGACTATATTTTCATCAGTGTAGGCAGCAGACTTTCACACAAAGTCCCTGTCTCTGCCTCAGATACACTCCTCTTTTTCTTTGGGTCCTTGTTCAGATATAGTGCTCTTATCAACATTCACACAGGGAAATGGGGGAATACTCTTTTATATCATTTCAAATTAACTATATTCTTAGAATGTAGCAGAATTCAATGCCGGTTGGGAGAAGCTATAATACACATATTGCACACACTAATGTATTTTTGTATAGATAAGACTATCTTTAAGTTCTATAAAGTTCCCCTCCATTTACTAGAACAAAGATACCAACCTCTTTTGTCATTAGGCTCAAGGTCTCCTCTGGATATTGTTCTATAATCTGAAGTAATCTAGGAAACTTCAGCCTTGCTTCAGTGGAATTTAATTTTAAAGCTTTCAACATTTTCTCTACCACAAGTGCTGGATACTCCTGCAGTGCTACAGAATCAATAACTATCAAGGATAACCAAGAGGAAACAATGGTTACTTATACATAAACTGTAAGTTATACAGAAACTTACCTTTCCCCTCTTTGGCTTTTATTTTATTTTTTAGTATATCATTCTTCTTTTCTGAGTAGCCATAAATAACAACCATTTTTTTTCTTTTTCTTGTGGTGCTAGGCAAGTGCTCTATCACTGACCTATATCTCCAGCCCAGAGTAACCACTTTAAATCAACAAATAATGGACACATTTTTGAGTTTGTATGTGGAACTGGAATCCTTCCATTAGTGTACCCATTCTGCATCTTTGGTGCTTTGGGCTGAGAACATAAGGGGTAGCTGCTGGTTACTGAATTTATTTCAAGAGCAAGAGGCAGGTCACATGCCAAACTGCAAGCAAAATATGAAAGTATAAACAGCAAATGGAAATATGGAAGACAGCCTAACTCCATTTAAATGCTTAAGAAGACTGCCACATGTTGTGGCTCATGCCTGTAATGACAGTGACTTGGGAAGCTGGGAAAGAAGGATCGCAATTCAAGGTCAGCTTTAGCAACTTAGCGAGGCCCTTAACTTAGCAAGATTTCGTCTCAAAAAAAAATAAATAAATAAATAAAAAGGGGAAGGGCTGTAGCTCAGTGGTAGAGCTACAGGGTTCAATACCCAGTACCAGAAAAAAAAAAAAAAAAAAAAAAAAAAAAAAAAGAAATCAGACTTTTTTTTTTTAAAACAAACGGGAATACAGAAATATCTACAAAATTTTTGAGACTTTATGCTGAAATAATGGCATACTAACTTGTTTTCTTTTGTGATTCACCCAATGCATTCTCTTCTGCCTTGCGGAGTTGTTGGTCACAAAAATTCACCATTGTCATATAAGCCTCAATCGCCGCAGCTCCTGACCCATGGTCCCAGGAGGAAGGCTGGGTCTCTTCTGCTGTCCATACAGCCTTGGAGAGGTGAAGGAATGCTCTCTGGTACAGACCCATGACCACCTGGAATTCACAGGATGCCTAATTGCATTGGTAGCTCCAAATTATCACTGAAAATCTATGTGTGATGGCATAGACCTGTAGTCCTAGGTACTTGGAAGGCTGAGGCAAGAGGAATTTGAGCCCAGTGTAGGCAACATAGTGAGACACCCACCTCAAAAATAAATAACACTGAAAGCTATGTTAGCCAGAAAAGGGCAGTTCTACCCTAGAGATGAGAGAGTAAATAATCCCAGTAATATCCTGAGAATATAACAACCAGAAAAAGGAGAACATACCAAGTAGGGGTCAGACTGTCTGTGAGCCACAGAGCTGAATCACGTCAATGGGACTGTGCAGCTGTCTGGAATTTATGAAAGAGCTGGAAGCTGGCAACAATGTCTTACAAAAATACTGGTAACAATGTGGAGAGAGAAAATAAGGCTACACTGAAGTGAGGTAGAACACAATGTGAGGAGGTGGCTAGAACTGAAAAAACATTAAGCAGAGAAGAAACTAAAAAAAAAAGTGGAAAAGTCTGTTTTGTCCTACAAGTTGGTGGGAACATTTGAATGGCCACTGGTGGTGAAATTTAATTAACAACATTCATGGAAGAACTTCCCACATCAATCGAATAAAAATTCCTCATTATTAATCTTAAAAATTAATAGAATTCAAATAAACAGGAAACACATAGAGTACATCAATTTTCCACATAAGAAACTTGGCTGTGAGTTAACTATCAAACATTTTAAAAACCCAAAGTGATACCCTCATTGTTACTTCCCTGTAGCCTGAAGGCTGCATATGAAAGACATACAACTCACAAACAAGAAACAGTCTCCCTTCCAGTTTTCATTACCCTTTCTAAATTCTCTGTGCTGGATCCAGAAAGCTCCAAGATCCGCTTTGCTTTGCTCTTCTCGATGTCAGCAAGGCAGGCTGGCTCACTGCTGAGAGCGTTAGCCATGATTCTGTAGGTTGTACCCAAGAGAATGTTCTGATCACAGGAAGCCAGTCCATTTTTGCTTAAGTAGCTTGATGTGTTGTTCTCATCTGTTGGATTTTTTTTTTAAAAAAGGTATTTTCTGAAGTAAATGAATACCATGAATTAAAAAGAAAACAAATTCAGTGCACAAAAGTTGTTTTCTATTAAGAAATTAATATAAATCTTGGAAGTGTAAGAAACTGGATTTAAATAGTTGTTAAAGAACTTCATGAACTTAACTTATTAATATAAAATGTTCTGTGTTAGAAGTAACTGTATCAATGCCCATAGAGGCTAAGCAATTAAAACTAGGAATTAACCTTTTAGTTAAGCATCACCATTCACATTTTGTTAAAGTGCTTAATTTTGTCTATTTCAAAGAGGAGAAAATGGCTCTTATTAATTTATTTGTACATTATTAATGTATATTAATAACCCAGAGTAGATTTTCAAATTGATAAAGTAATAGCCAAGGCTGCATTTAAAATTCTAGTTCTGCTTCCTTATCACATAATGTTGCACCCATCAGGAAGCTGGAAAACACAAGGCATACCTTGCTCACCCAGTCTGACAACTCCTTGCTAAGCACTGCCTCAGACGCAGGACCACTCCCACTGGCCTGCTCAGCTCAGGATCATTATTATTATTATGAACATCCATTACTGTTGTTGACAGTGCTGAGGATCAAACCCAGGGTCTGTGCATGCTAGGTAAGCCCTCTCATATTCATATCAGAAAACTCCTCCCCTGTCCCAACTCTCCCCATACCTACTTCCCAAAAATTTCCTACAATCCTAGGATGATTTTCTGGTCCTGGGATCAATTGGAGAAAGTGCTACTCTTCCTGACACTTTTACTCAGCCTTTGTCACACAGTCTATTTTACAGCAGAGTAGAATGGTAGTGCTACCCCATACTCTTGGGCTTACTGCAGTATCTTACTCAAACTGAACTGAGAGAGCTTTACTCCCCTCAGGCTTAAGGGCTATATTATCATGAAAAGAGAAACTAAGGAGAAAAAATGCTTTTCATGTTTAAATTTCTACATCTTGTATAAATTTTAAGTTGTCAAAATAATCAAGCCACTAGACTTACAATCTGATTTAATGTTAAAGAGAAAATTAAAACTTCCATTTTATTTTATATATAAAGAAATAAAAGCTCCAAATGTCACACTGGGTAATATTAACATACAAAGCTCCCTGACTCCAAATCTTTTTTCCCCAAGGAAATGAAATCTCAGCTGTCTCTACTGAAGTTATTACAAAGATTTAACTCCTACATGTCAGATGAAGCAGCAGATAGAATAGTTTTAACTTGAGGACACACAAGATATAATATAAAATAGCATTAAAAAATTACACCAGGGCTGGAGCAGTGGCTTGGCAGTTACAGTGCTTGCTTGGCATGCATGAGTATGCGGGTTCAAACCCCAGCCCATGTACACAACAAACTTTCTGAGCAACAAAAGCCACATGAAAAACTAAATAAAAATGATTCTGTCTTTCTCTCTCTCTCTCACTGTCCCCTCTCTTAAAAAAAAAAAAAAAAGTTTAAAAAAAAGCCTAGAAAGCTTTTGCCCTGCCAAGGAAATAAAAGAGTCAAGAGGTTTCCTACAGAATTGGAGAGAATCATGGGCTGTGATTCCTCTGACAGGGGCCTCATATCCAGAATCTATAAAATTTTCAAAAATCCTACAAAATCACAAACAACCCAAACAATAAATGGGCCAAAGAACTAAACAAAAACTTCTCAACAGAGGACATTGACCAAGCCAATAAATATATGAGAAAGTACTCTAAATCACTATTGATCAGAGAAATGCAAATGAAAACTACATTAAGATATCACCTCACACCAGTCAGATTGGCAAAAATGAAGAAAATAAACAATAATAGATGCTGGAGGGGTTGTGGAGAGATAGGCACACTCGCACACTGTTGGTGGAGCTGCAGACTGGTACAGCCCCTCTGGAAAGCAGCATGGAGAATCCTCAAAAAATTAGCGATGAGCCCACCATATGATCCTGCTATTCCTCTCCTGGGTATTTTCCCAGGGGATTTGGAATCACCACATTACAGTGACACAACAAAATCGATGTTCATGGCAGCTCAATTTACAATAGCTAAATTATGGAAACAATCCAGATACCCCTCACTGGATGAATGGATCCAAAAACTGTGGTACATATATACCATGGAGTTTTATTCAGCAATTAGAAACAATGATATTGCAGCCTTTGAAGGTAAATGGATGGCTATGGAAGAAATTATGCTGACTGAAATCAGCTTAACCCAGAGAACCAAGGGGTTGAATGTTTTCATTCATCTGTGGAGGCTGGAGCTAGACCTTGGCCATTGAGAAAGGAAGTCTATTATCATGCTTTAAATGTGGATAAGGTGTAATGTCATACAACCTAAGGCATTTGTAGAGATGTATTGGGAAGGAGGGGGGGAGGGATATGGGTGGGTAACTGTGGGGGGGCTTTTGGAGGTAAATCTAATTTTCAGAATTTATACACATATGTTTTTCGTTAGAAGCATGTTTGGCCAACAAATAAATTTCATTCTTTCTTTTTTAGAAAGAGGGGACAGTGTGAGAGAGAGACAGAAAGAATCAATTTTTTTTATTTAGTTTTTCACATGGCTTTCACTGCTCTGAGACTTCGTTGTGTACGTGGTGCTGAGGTTTGAACTTGGGTATGTGGACATGCCAGGCAAGTGCTCCAGCCCCAACAAATTTCTTAATTAAAAAAAAATTTTTATGTGGAAAAAAAAAATCCGGATAAGATGTAATGTCACACAACCTAAGGCATTTGTAGAGATATACTGGGAAGGAGGGATAAGGGTGGGTAATTGGGTGGGGGGCTCTTGGGGGTAAATCTAATTCTCAGAATTTATACATATATTATTTCGTTAGAAGCTTGTTTGATTGTTCAACAAATAAATTTCTGAATTAAAAAAAATTACACAGACAAAAGTACCCCAATTACCTAACAGAGAGACAGTTTTCAACACGGTGAGGATCCGCTCTGGAGGGCTCTGGGTGTGGCTTCGGCAGTGACTCAGTCGGCAATAGCTCTGCACCCATTTCACCTGCCAGTCATCTCTAGTTTTTGACTCTTTGTGCAGCTCCTTCAGTAGTTTCATGGCAAGTGAGAAATTATTCTACATTAATAGAAGAAAAAGTAAGGAAATGGTGTGATGATATATAGGTGCACAGTTTAGAAATAAACAATTAACAAAATAAGTTTTTAATCGGTCTGTTTCTGCTTTTTGCCTGACACAATACATGTGGGAGCAGTTATCCATATCCCTTAGTTGTAAAATTCTTTCTTCTTTCTTTTTTTGATTACTGGATATAATACACATTTTAAAAATAATGCACACTGGGGCTGAAGTGGTGGCTCAGCAGTATGGCACTTGCCTGGCATGCATGAGGACACAAGTTTGAACCCCAGCACCACATACACAACAAAGTGTTGGAACAACAAAAGCCACGTGAAAAACTAAATATAAAATTGATTCTCTCTTAAAAAAATAATGCACACTTAAAAACACTACATTTCAGAGGCTGGAGCAATGGTTAGTGGTTACAACGTCTGCCTGCTGGTTCATACCCCAGCACCACATTGTTGGAGCAATGAAAGCCACATAAAACTAAATAAAATTGATTCTCTCACTGTCCCTCTTTGTCTCTCTCTCTTTAAAAGAAAAAAAAAAAGACTACATTTCAGTATTAACTTTTAGTGTATTTACTGAGTTATGTAATGTTCCTACTACCATCTAATTCCAGAAGCTTTTCATCAGCCTAAAGAAAAACTCTGCCCATCAGCAGGCTCTCCCATTCTCCCTAGCCATTGGCAACCACTAACCTACTTCTCTCTAGGGATTGCCTACTCTGGATATTTCATAAGAAAGGTATCAGAAAATATATGGTGATTTTCTTTCACTCAGCATAATGTTTTCTAGGTTCATCCATGTTGTAGCATGTGTCAGTTCTTCATCCTGCTTTATGACCAAATAATGTTCAACTGCATGAATACACCACATTTTATTTATCCATTAATCTACTGATGAACATTTGGGCTGTTTCTACCCCTCCAGCTAATTTGAATAATGGTACTGTGAACAACTGTGTAAAAATTTCTGTGTGAGTCTAAACTTTTATTTCTCTTGCATATACGACCACAAGTGGAATTTCTGGGTTATATGGTACTCTGAAATTGCTAGACTATATTCCACAGCAGATACAGCATTTTACATTCCACAACAAATGTACAAGGGTACCAGTTTTTCTACATTCTAACTAGCATTTATCTGTCTTGTTGATGCCAGCCATCCTAGTGGGTGTGAAAGCAGTATTTAATTGTATTTTGGGTTTGCACTGCCTGATAACTAACAGTGTTGAGCTTGTTGTCCACTTGCATATCTTTTTTGTTGAAATGTCTATTCAAATCATTTGTCCATTTTTAAAATTTATTTTTCATTTGTTCAACATAGTCTTACATATAGGAGGGAATTGTTACATATTCATGAATACTGACATAGTGAGATAGTAAGTTAAGGCTGATCCTAGTACAGGATCTAATCCCCTTCATTCATTCCCTGAACTCATGTCTCCTCTGTAATCCCCCCATAGTAGAATTTGAAATGAGCATACACATGTATATTAATTTTTGACATTTCTGAGTTTCTCTGCCTGCCTGTGTGTAGGTAGGCTTCTAATGGGAGTTGAGTATTCCCAGTTGTGTTGTCATTAGCCCATTTTTTAATTGGGTAGCTTGACTTCCTGTTCAGTTACAAAGTATTATTTCTGTATGCTGCATTCTAGATCCTTAACAGATACATGATCTGTAAATATTTTCTCACATTATACGCACCGTCTTTTCACCTTCCTGAAAATGTTTTAGTCTGTGTTTCCTCTTCCCCCTCCTCCTCCTTCTGGTACTGGGAATTAAACTTAGAGTTACTCTACCACTAAGCTACATCGCTAGACCTTTTTGTTTTTGGAACTGCAGCTCAGGTGTTTTACCACTGAGCTACATCCCCACCCCTTTTTATTTTTCATTTTGAGACAGGGTCTTGCTAAGTTGTTCAGGGCATCTCTAAATTGCTGAGGTTGACCTCCAACTTGTGCTCTTCCTGTCTCCACCTCCCAAGTGACTTGAATTACAGGTGAGCACCACTGCGCCTGTTCCCCTGCCTTCTTCATTTTAAGATAGGGTCTGGCTAACCTGCTCAGGCAGGCCTTCAACTTGCAATCCACCTGACTCAGCCTTTGGAGTCACTGGGATTGCAGGTGTGTGCCACTATGCCAGCTTGCATATGTATTTTGAGGCATGAAGGATTTTGCTTTTCCTTGCAGTTTGGGGACTGAACCCATAGCCTCATGCATGTTAGGCAAGCAGAATCACCACTGAGCTAGATAAACTTCCAGTACACAAATTTTTTTAAATTTTGACAAAGCATTATTTATCTATTTAGTTACTTATCATGTGAATGTCTTTTAAATCAACACCTCTAATTCTCTCCCAAGCTCCAAAACACCTCTCTCTACCTTTTCCCTGAGGAGTCAATCTTGCACACAGCTTCCATCTTAGTCAGCACACGTGGAGAGCATGCATTGATTCCTGATCCTTACAGGATAGTCTTCAGCTTTAGTGGCATCTGAGTGGGTTGTGATCCACCTGAAATCTCTCAAGAGGCCCCAGTCCTGCTCATAGCATACTCTACAATAAAAACACCCTCTACAGAAGCCTCCCCACCATCGTCAGTCAGAATCTCTCTCTTGCCATCCTAGCATTCAGACATTCTTTGTCTGCCTATATTGTTACGTCTGTGGCCCTGCTCTCTCACTAGATAGAAAACAGAAAACAGGATGGCAGAATGGTCTTTCTTCTTAGTGTTGGGTAGAATGATCCTCATATTACCAGAAAGCCCTCACTATCAACTTCTTAAACTCAAGTCATCTTGTTCTGCCATATGCCTGCTCTCCTGCAACCAGCAGAACAGGTTCTTAGTGTTGGGTAGAATGATCCTCATATTACCAGAAAGCCCTCACTATCAACTTCTTAAACTCAAGTCATCTTGTTCTGCCATATGCCTGCTCTCCTGCAACCAGCAGAACAGGACTACTACCTACCTCACACCTTGGTGACCATGCCTGTCTTCTTTCCATGTCCATGTAAACAAGCCAATCACTTCCACAGTCTCTTAACCCACACTCAGCCTTCTGTGTCACACCACCTGGGAAGCCAAGCTCTGGGTTAAACCACATGTAGGGCTTCTCTGTTTCTGCGCTGGGGCCCTGATACCATCACAGACTCCCTGGAGATAACTCCATCACTTCTCAATGCCACTGGAGAATCATTTTCCACTGCACAACTCAGCTTTCCCACTTTCCTCCACAGTTGTCATTTCATAGCTTCTTCGCTTTCCTCAGCTCCTTCCCTAGCACCCACACTTACTCTCCAGATGACTCTACATCCTAATTTTCAGAGAAAATTCATGAATCTCCACATCTACCGCACTCTTCTTCAGGACTAAACCTACCCTTTTACCTTCCCTCCATGTATAATGAAGAATATTCACTTGTGCTCTGAAGCTGTGCAGATGACCTCCAGGAAGAATCTTATGTTAGCAATTAACCCTCCTCCTGTGTCCAGACTCTCCTAAACTATTAGCTGCTTCTATTCCTCCCTATTGTGCTCCTGTAAAGGGGTCTGCCTGCTGCCCTACAGACCCCTCTCCTCATCCTTCCATCCACTGCAACCTGATTTCTTTTGTTCCAGTGTAATGGTTCTCATCAAAGTCTTCACTAGTTTTTCTCTCTTTTTCTTAATTCCAGAACATTGTTCAATCTTTCTGCACTTCCTCTCTTGGGAAAACCGGTAACTAACACCAATGGTTGCTCTGATCTCTGGGTTCACGGTCTTGGATTCTCACCAAGTAGTGTTGGTTCCTTTGCAGACCTCTTTGATCCTCCATAACTGCTGGTTTTTCTTGGGATTTGGTTCCAATCACTTTATCAATTCCCATGGTTTCCTAACTAGCCACGTACAGATCACATGCAGTCTCTCTCTCTAGAGCTTCAGATTTCTTATGTACAAACTATCTAACTGAAATCACAACTTGTCTTAAAGTCCTCACAACTTCAACATGCCCTGAACTAAATGTATCATCTTCCTCACAAACTGCTCTTCCTTCTGTATTCTATCCATTCAGCCTTTAGGACAGAAGGAGGTGCCATCCTTCCCCCAACAAATCCAGTCACCATATCCTGTCCAAGTTCCTCCCTTTTCTAGACTTTGTCCATCTACTCACCCTCTCCACAATGAACAGGTATGGCTATCAGTATTTCTCACAGGCTGGTGCAACAGCCTGCTAATCCCTTGCTTCTTCCCACTACCAACCTCAGTGCTATCTCAAAGTTGCACATTTCACCAATTGCTTTCCGGGTTTTCTTGCACAATGGCATCTAGAAAGTTTTCAGAATCTGAAGTCCAACCTTTACTCTACTCAGGAGACAAAGTGCTCTGGGACATTCCTGGATCTCAGTGTATTATTCTCTCTGCCCTATTTCATCTTTCAGTTCCCAATTAGACATTACCTCCTATTCCAGGAAACTTCTGCTGTTCCCACAATACTGGTGAGATGTCCCTCCCACGTGACTATACTTTAACACCTATCACAAATATAATTATCTACTTTTTCCATACAGGATCTATAGTATCTAGTGAAGTGCTTGTCAATGAAAGAGGCAGAACTCAAACTGCAAATTCACCACTTCTTAAGAGTGATCATGAGCAAGTACACTGAAACACATGAAGATTTCCTGTAATTTTCAGGCATGAATTATTCTTTTTTCTCCAATCCTAACATTAGTGGAGGTAATATTTTTTAGCCTTCATTTACATGCAAATATATTATTGAAAAATGCTGAAGAAAAGCCAATGTGCCATAGTGGTTTTTAAAGGATTTTAATAATGTACTCATAATCTTTTTTTCTCCTTCCTTCTTTCTAATGACATCATGTCACTCCTTCATCTGGAGAAGTCTGGGTAGCAGGCAGGAACAACTGCTGCAAGTCCTTTTGGGATGAGCAGCCTGACTTCCTTCCAAGCTGCGCATACCCCTCAGTCATAGGCTTGGACAGACCCTCCTGCTGGAATCAGAGCTAACGAGGCCATGAGAGACAATAGCTGGTACCTTCTGGAAAGAAGAAACCTTCCTTTTTTGTTGAAGACAGTCAAAGAGAAACTGTTTCTAATCCAGGAAAACATGTGGAGGAAGTGTTGATATGTCACACCCATAGCTATTTCCAACCTGAGTCACTACGTGGAAATGAGAACAATAACAATACCGTGAGAGGCTTTTTTCCTTTATGGGAACTGATATAGTTTCTTTATTCTGCTCCCAGTTGGTTTTCTATTATTTGTGATATAAAAATTTCTAACTAATATAACACAAATCCCAAAGAAAAAATGTATAAATAAGCATTTAAATCTATAAAACAAAAATATATTAATTATTTCTATTAGAAGTTTTATAATAGCAAGTAAAATAGGGTCATTAAAATAGCAAGCTCTCCTAGTATATTAAGATAGGATTATATGCAACTCTAAAGCAAAGTCTACTTAATATTACAAAAGGATATTATCATTAAATTATAAGACTTTCACAAATTAAACATAAAAATAATTTGTTAACTGTCAAGGATGCATTTTACTAAATGAGATCCAATCTTATACTAGGTTTGCATGCTTTTCTGGTAACATATAATAAACATTTCGAAATGTTTAACAAGAATGTAATAAACTAGTGATTTCTGGACAGTTTAATTAAGTGTTGCTTCTAATTAATTAATTATTTAATTTTTGCAGTGCTGGAGATAGTACACAGGGCCTCAACATGTTAGGCAAGTGTTCTACCACTGAGCTATATGCCCAGGTCATAAATTTGATTTCTTATAAAAAGAAAAACATGATACTGTTAATCATTTTTAAGCTTTAAATTTTACAGAAACACTAAGAATAAAGCTAATTTAGGAAGCTCCAAGATGCCAGAAAGGAACACAGGTATAGGAACCCACCTGCTTTCGTGCACTTTCTATCATTTTCATTTTCATGGAAAACCTGCAACTCTGGATCAGGGAACTAACACCTTCTGGCTTGCTCACTTCCCTCCTGCCACTGGGATCCTCGTCTTCATCCATGCTCATACTGGGACTGTCTGAAAGAGTTACCTTCTCCTCTATTTTGCTGAGAAAGAAACATCTACATAAAACAAAGATTAAGACGCAAAGTCAGAAACTGATAAGAATCATTGACATTCAGGAAGTTACTGGTTGGCACTCACACACAGGAAATTCTATAGGTACTACACTACATTTTTGCTCACATGTAGATAATAAACCAACTCTTGAAAGCACCAAGGATACTTGAGCAGAATTTTCCAGTTACCATTTCCACAAAATAAAGCACTTACGCTCATAACTGTCCCTTTTAATGGATGAGTAATATACCTTATCTGGCTGAACAGCCATTTTTTCCCTTTTATATTCTATCTAAGGTCCTACACTCAAAGGTAAAAATGTAAAGAAACAAAAGGGTTATAAGTAATCACTGAGAATTGTAAAAGATAACCCTGGATTGATATATGACTATTTTTATTTACATGTAAACAATAATATTTATAGCTTACATGTAATGTATATAAGATTATAAGCTATATATTTATAATTTACATATATGATTTTATTCAAGTGACTTTTTCATTTATATATGCAACACTGTGATAAAATTCCTTAACATACAAATTCCACTCCTGACCCATAATCAAGTAACTTTCTGCTGTTCATCCAGGAACTAATTTCTAATCTTTTTGGAAACACAATAGCCAAACAAAACAACATGCTTCACACCTATCTGTTCCTATTGTCCCCAGAGTGCCCCTGAACCAACAAACACTGTCCCTTACCTTCTAAAAGCTGCTACTGTTTTATAAGAACAAACAAGTAAAAGTGGTACAAAGTCGGTACTGACAAATATTTGAAGAAAAAAAAGGAATGAATGAATACACGTTATCTACTAATATGAATAAAGTGCCACTAAGACTACAGAAAGGGGACAGGTGGGTGGTAGGGAAGGTGGGTGTATGGACTCCTGGCTGTGAAGAATGCACCTGATTTTAGGTGGTAGAGTTGGCAAGGGAGTTCCAGACAGAGAGAAAAAATTAAATAAAGGCAAAGCAGACTTACACTATGTGGCATGTTCTTATGTCAACTCAGGAAGGATGGTGCCCAGAGGAGGAACAACTTTTCTAGAAGAAATAAAGTCTGACTCTGATACTGCACTGTAAGCCCCCTGTAACCCATTCTTCTGCTGTTACAACTAGAAATTCTAGACAAAATACAAAACACAGCTCCCTGTGGTTTTTTTAACTGACAGTAAATAAAAGATGTTGTGTGTATATGTGCAGGGAATCAAAAGCGGGAGAAGGTTCTACCATCTGCTTCTCCTTTTTTTTTTTTTTTTACAGGGAACCTCCTGTTGCTTTGGAGTGGTATGGCAGCTCATGCTGTGGGGCTGAGATTCTTAAGGAAATCCTGTGTGCAGAGGAACCTGGAAAGGAGCCCAGGAACTCCAAAGATTGTAGGAGGGAAGGGAGAGAAGGCACTTCTTGCTCTATACATGAACCCATCAAAGTATGCACATGCAGAATGACTCAAAACATCTTGGAAAAAATTTAAAGAGAACTGGGATTTGAACCAAGAAAGAGCCTAATATCCAAATGGAACTGGGCTAATCACCCAGAGTTATACAAGAAGCCAGAGTCCATACATGAGAATATTCATGATTTCCAAGAGACAGTCTAAAATTAATTGATTAAAAGGACAGGAAATGTATTTATTTTCATTGGAAAAGACAGTCAACAGATGTGATGTTTTGAGATGATCATATAAGAACCATAAAGCAGCTATCTTGACATTGAAGATGTCAAGATAAAAAACACAGGAAATTTAAAAAGTATTTCAGCAGAGAAAGAGAAGACATAAAGAAAACCAAATGTAAATTTTACAAGTAAAATTTAAAACACCTGAAACAAAATATTCACAGACTAGACAGACTTAACTGAAGAATAAAAGACAGCACACTTGAAGATGGCTCAACAGAAATGATATAATCTGAAGAATGAAGAGAAAGAAATGGAATAAAAATGAACAGAGATTCAGGGTACTAAGGAACAATTTTGATATTGTTATGTATGTGTACATGGAATTACAGAGAGAGAAAAACTGGGGCAAAAAGTACTTGAAGAAATGACACAAAATTCTCCAAATTTGGTGACATAAATTTACAGATCCATGAAGCTTAGTAAACAGAAGCAGGATAAAATCAAAGAAAATCACACACCTATGCATAGCATAACCAATCTGCTAATAACCAATTATATTAAAAAGATCTTAAAAAACATTACATACAGGGGAAGGATTGTTTTAATAATCTTTTTTTTTTAATTTATTTTTTCTAAAGAGAGGGACAGTGAGAGAGGGAGACAGAGAGAAACAATTTTTATTTAGTTTTTCACGTGGCTTTCGTTGCTCTGATCCTTAGTTGTGTACGGGGTGCTGGGGTTTGAACTCGCGTACACGCACATGCTGGGCAAGTGCCGTATCCATGGAGCCACTGCTCCAGCCCCTGTTTTAATAATCTTGATTGTACAAGAAAGGATCTTTAGAAGCAAAGACACCAGGGGGATGGTGCAGTGGCTCAGCAGCTGTCTGGCACGTGAGAGGACCTGGATTCAAACCCCAGCACCACACACACAACTAAGCCCTGGAGAAACAAAGGCCAGATGGAAAAATAAACTAAAAAACTGATTCTCTCTCTCAATACAAAAAAGAAAGAAAAAACTGAACCAAAACAAACAAAAAACAACAAAGACACCAAAAGAGACAGTTGAGGAGCAAGAGGCAACCCATTCAGATTTCAATATCCAGAGAAGATGTTCTCCAGAAAGTACAGTGAAATAAAGATATATTCACACAAAGGAAAATTAAGAGAATTCATCAAAGGTTAAATTTCAAGCTGAAGGAAAAGGGTATCAGAGGAAAATCTGGAGTCTTAGGAATATATGATGAATGTCGGAAATGGAAAGTATGAAAATACTTTTTCTCTCTCTTTTTTTTGGGGAGTGGGGGGTGCAGTATTGGGTATTGAACTCAGGGCCATTCTACCATTAAGCTACATCCCCAGCCCTTTTTAGTTATTTATTTTTATAAATTTTGAGACAGGATCTTGCTAATTTGCTGAAGCTGGCCTTAAATTTAGATACTGTACCTGGCCTTAGCCTCCCAAGTCAGTGGTATTACAGGTGTAATTACCACCATGCCTGGCACGCCTCATACATTCTTTAGAATATGCATAACTACTTTAAGCAAAAACATATTATCTAGTGGTATTTTCATCATATATTACTTCATATATGTGTGTATATGTATAAATATGTTTGTATATATGTAAATGCAGTACCCACATATAAATACATCATTATTTCATAATGATAATAGAGGCATTTCATCAGGAAGATGAATGTGCATTTGTCTAAAAACAGAATTCAAAATACAGAATGGAGAAACAGAAAATTCCACAAATCACAGTAGATTCTGACATCCATCTCAGTAGCTTATAAAACTAGACAAAAAATATCAAACTGTTTATATTGACAACACAGTTTGACATTATGAAAAGATCAATGCAGTCAAGGAACAGAAAAGAGCATTCAAGTGCTGATCCATGCATATATGGTCAACTCATTTAAAAAAAAATGCCAAAGCAATTCAGTTATGATAAAAATACTTTTAAACCAAAGGGACAAGACAACTACATATCTGTATGAAAATAATTAACATCTCTACTTCATACCATCTACAAAAATTACCTTTCAATGGATCTTACACCTAAATGCAAGAACAAAACCCATAATATTTCTAGAAGTAAACAGAAGAAAAGCTTTGTAAGATGAGCCTGTAATATCAGCTTGAAAGGGCTTCTGCAGCCCAAATCTGTGAGAATCTGAACATGAAATGTGAGGACCCATGAGTCTATATTGATGATTTCTTAAAAATATTAATTAAAATATTTATTTTTTAAAATGAATGAATAGATGGGGAGAAGGGAAGGTTCTTTCTCACAATAAGGTACATAGACTGACAATCATGGAACTCAGAAATCATTTTACAACTATCACTGTCAAGACTGTCAAGAGCTATCTGCAGATCTGAAACATTAAGTGTGTCATGGGTTAAGTATCATGGGAAACAGGACATATGCATATCTCCAAGCATTTCCCATATTAGTTTCTTACTGGTTACAAAGAAAAACAAATGGCATCAGACAGTGGAGAGATCAGATAACATTTTCCCAGGTAATTGAAATGACTACCACTAGAAAAAGGCAGATGTACAATGTCACATGTGATGAGAGAGAAGAAGTATAGTAGTGTTCTGGCTAGGGGTGGATAACCTAAATCTTATCATGAGGAAACATAAGATAAACATTCCTCAAAAGTGTCAATGTCATGAAAAACAAAGAAAGGCTGAGGAACTGTTTTAGATTAAGGGGGAGTAAAATGGCACAACTAAATATCGTCCATGATTCTGGACTGGATTCTGTCCTAGAGGGGTAGAAAATGCTTCAGACGACATTAATGGGACACTAACAAAACTGAAATTGGGCTGTGGATTAAAAATGAAAGCACTGAAGTTCATTACTGTGTTTAAATAACAGAATACTCTTTTCTTAAGAAATATACACTGACAGAGATAAGGAGACATAGGAGACATGATGTGTGTAGCTTCCATGCAAGTGTTTCAGAAAATAAATAAATATGTATAGACGGAAGAAAAAGAATAAAGAATTAGCATGATGAAACACCAATTTTTTTTTTTTAATTGTGAATTTGGAGCTCGAGTGGCTTGCTTGGCATGTGAGGGCGTGGGTTCGAACTCCAGCACCATGTACACAATGAAATGTCAGAGCAACTAAAGCCACATAAAAAATTAAATAAAATTGATTCTCTCTGTCTTTCACTGTCTCTCTCTTAAAAAAAAAATTTGTGGGGCTGGAGTGGTGGTCAGCAGTTAAGTGCTTGCCTGGCACGTACAAGTGTGCAGGTTCGAACCCCAACACCACATACACATGTCCCAGTAATGAAAGCAACATGAAAAACTAAATAAAATTGATTCTTTCTCTCTCTCTCTCTCACTGTCCCTCTCTCTTAAAAAAAATTGTGGATCTGTGACAAAGGTACACAGGAGAGTTTATCTTTCTTCCAGAAGTAAGAATTTATTGGAAAAAAAAGTAACAGTAATAGTAGAGGAAATAATGGAAGGACACAACAGCTGAGGTCAGAGTCCTTGAGTCCTATTTCCTATGGATACCTCCACAAACGATCTACAACCTCTGCCTCTATTGCTTCTTCCCTGAGTACTCAGCAAGTATCTGCCCTCTAGAATCCACAGGGTTGATAAGTGTAGATAAATGAGGACATGAAAGATCAGATGTGGGAATGTAAGTATCAAGGAGTGTGTAAGTAGGAGGCACAAGTGTTAAAAAAGCAAGGTTTAGTAATACAACAATAAAACATCACTGCCCAGCAGTCTTCTTTGCTGGTCTCCCTCTATCTAAAAGTCAGCCATAAGAAAGCCGCTGACGTGGGCCACCCCCACAGCGCCCCCCCTTCTCTCCCTGCTAGAGCATGCTCATCATCAACCACAGTACCCTAATACCTATATTGCTAGTGGAAGGCAATCCCCTCAAGGAGGCCAGTGGGAACAAATGACACACTAGAGACCTGATAAGCTCTGTCAGAACAATTTGTGTGGGTAATCAGCATGATGAGAGAGAGCTATACTAACTAGGCTCAAATCCCACAGTTTTCTAAACACAGTGTAGAAGAAGAACCATTATGGAAATTTTGGAAAAGAACCCACACTTGACTCTAAAGGACCACATTTACCGATTTGTGATAATGTCATCCCAGATGTTCATTGGATCCATTTTAGCATCTGGATATCTATTTGTCCAGGTTTTTAGAAGTCTCCGAAGGGGGACTAGAGATGATAAATTACCTAAAAATAATATTAAAAGATGATTATACCCATAGTTCAATGATAAGACAGAGAGGATCATCATCACTGATAAATAGAAAATTCAAATTTCATGTCCAAATGAAAAAAAAATTTTTTTCATAAAAGGAACACAAGTCATTTTACTAAATCTAACATATTCTGATGTTTAGAGTCAATTATTTCAGGATACAAAAATAAACATATACTATATATATAGCATATGTATATACGAAAAAAAAATATATATATAAAAATTTCTTTTAGAGAAATAATTTTATTTTTTCATCTGGCTTTTGTTTTTCCTCCACTTAGCTGTGTATGTGGTGCTGGGGAATCAAACCCAGGTCCTCACGCATGCCATGCAAATGCTCTTCCACTGAGTTACCTCTTCAACCCCTACCCTTTATCTGATTTCAAAATCTAAAGAGGACTAAAAACTTGAAAAGGGTGAGTAAATTTTTTTAAAGGCCAAATATGATCTGAATTGGCACAAAGATACTTACAGACTTAGTTAGTTTATATCATTATCATGATTACTCACAACATAGTTGGAGACCATCACTATGCTTAATTAGGGATCACAACCCCAGCCCTGGAATGTGTACATAAGGGAACATTTCTAATACCTAAAACAATCTAACCTCAAAGGTCTAAGAAAATTTAGAATAATCCTCATGAAATTGAAATTTCACATTCCTAATTTTTTGTTTAAAAATTTATAATTTTCTTTCTGTGACTGGAAAGCAGTGGTTAGAAATGAATTTAATTCAGTTGGTCTGAGCTTCCTCACTTTCACTTACAACCTTACACAAGCCATTTAAATTCTTTAGGGCTCTATAAAATGAGGAGGAAAAATATTTATTTTACAAGGTTGTGTAATATAGATAAAGAGATTAATTTAGCTCTTAGACAGTACTTAATAAATAAATACCTGAAAAATAATACTCCAAATTTAAATGGAATAATGAGGTAGGTAGATATGAAATCCAATTTTTGTTATTAATCTGAAAAGTGTTTTTCACAATTATTTTTCATTATTTAGGACAAAAATTGAAACCGGGAGCTATAACTAAAACCCTTTCCCTTTGAAAAGATATACTCCTGCAGGCACTGTGATGAAATCCACTGTAAGCAGCACATAGGCCTCCTTGAGGGCAAACCCTTCTACACACTCTCTTGCCCTACAGCTGACCTTCCTTTGACAGTGTAGCCTTCTGAAAGTTCCTCTTTTCGTGCTCCACTTGGCTCTCTCCTTTAGGAGCCTCCTACCAAAGCCCTTCACCTGGGTCCATGCCTACTTGTCCTTGGAATCACCCTTCACATTAGGCAATATGTTGTTTGGCTTTCTGTTCCCAGTGCACAGAATGCCTGACTATTTAAAAACATTGATTTCAATCATCTTAAAATGTGTATTTGTAGAACAAATTCAACGGAGTTCTCAACCCATGCAATGAGAAACATGCCCTACTAAGCAAAACAAAACCACTACCACAACAAAATCAGGTATTAAAACACTTCCATAATTAGAAAATAAACAAACAAAAAAGCCTACAAAAATTACCTTGTTTACTTATGAAACTGATGAACTCCTGAATTTCTATTAAAGTTTGTACAGACTGTAACTTGGTGAGTCTACTTCCGTGTAAGAGGACATCAATACTAGAATAATTCTAGAAAAAAGGCATTTAGCATTGTTATACATCAGTGTACCACTTAAAACTTTTAGTAGTCTTCTAAAACATGAAATACAGAAACTGCCCTATAACTACATTGGTTACCCAGTGTGTCTCAGAGCGGTTAACAATGAGATCAGATACAATTAACAAATAGTTTAAAGTTTTTTTGATAATTTTTAAAATCACATTTTGGTTCAACAAAATAATAAAATCAATATAACAAGGCGATAACTATCTCTACTTTTACCAGTTATTTTTGCTCTACCTTTTTGGTGTTAGAGATGCTAACACATGCTCTACCATGAAGCTAGAATAATATTAACTATTATTGTTTAATTTATTTTGTTTTTACCCCCCCCCAATGTGGTTTGAACCTAGGACCTTGCATGTGCTAGGCAAGCCCCATACCATTGAGTATCCCCAACCTGCACCAATTTTTAAAAATCACAATATCCTATAATATAAAACTGCCAACTACATAAGCCAATTCTTTCTTCCTTTTGAGTGTACCAATCAACATTAAAATAATAATAATATAAAAATGAAAACAGAATAGGTATGCTATGATTAACATGTTCCAATGATAAATGTTGTTACTCTGTAACAACACACTGGCTCACAAATAAACCAATCCACAGCTGTGAGAAGATTCTCAGAAACACAAGAAGGAAGAAGTAACAGCAGAAAATGAACAAGGAAAATCAATCCATGTTCTTCTCCACAAAGCAAACAAATTTTGGCAGTTACTCCACCAAGAAAAGTCTACTTTTAGAGTTTTTTAACTGTGTGAGAAAGACAAGAACCAAGGCGGGGGGTGGGGTGGGGGGGGCCACAAAAAGTGGAACATTTTTAAAAACAGAAAAAAAGATTTAAAAAGATATTAAGTTGAAGGACAAGTGAAACACAATTAGAAGAAACTGAAGACTAGAAAGATGAGTGGTATACAATAATACATAAAAATTTTTGCTTGGTTTTTTTATGAGCTTATTGACTTTTAATATTATTATACAAATGGTATAGTTCAGAAGTTCAGATAGATTTAACTGTATTACCTGCATAAAAATCTGAATGCTGTTTTCAACGTAATATTTGGCCCTGTCAAAATCATCTTGTAAGATGTAAAGGAGACTTAACTCCTGACTGTACTGTAGCTCAATCAAAGCTTGTTGCAGCTCATTGTGCATGGCTTCATCCATGAACGTCAGCAGGGACTGGCTGCCCTCACCTTGAAGTAAGAGTTTCAACTTGCTTCGGATCATGTATGGTAGATACGTCTCCTGAGGAACATATGAATCGAACTGTAACTTCAGAAAGCCATTGTAAATATGTCTATCTTATTTTTATAAGATTTTTAGCAGTGATTTTATAGGTCAAGATTCAGAGTTAAAGTGATAATGTTTGATGTCTGAACCTAAAACTAAAAATGAGTTCATTAAAATGGCTTGTTTTATAACCACATAATACATAGGAACATATTCTATAGAAAGTGTTGGCTTTAAACTGTAAGACAAACTAATAGTGCACATAAATTGAGTAATTTACAGCACAACGAAGGCAATGATGGTGCAAAAGGTGCCATGAGCTGGTCCCTCTGTGTGGTCAGTGATGCAGAGTATAAGATACAAGAGGAAATATTGTTCCATTTGAGCATACCAGGGATGCTAATATTAATTTTAAAATATATCCCATTTATCTTGAGAGGATTAAAGTGATGTGGGATTTAACATTATGGAGGTGGTGAGGGAGTAAAGTCATACAAATATATCCCTAAGCTTTTATCACTACTATCTTGTTTGGGAAAATTTTTAAATAATTTTATTAAGTATAAAATATCTAGTCATCTAAAATATTTATTTCATTGACCTAAAAATAATTCTACCCACCTGATAATATGGTTCACTCCACATTTTGCTTAGATCTGGGGGGTTCTCACTGTCTACACTTGCAGTAGAACAGTACTCAAGTGATTTCCACTCAGAGAGGTGGTTATAACAGTCAAGGGATGCCAGTTCCCAGAAGTCCTTCTCAGCCTCTGTGGGCTCACCATCTGCCCACTCTTGTTTATTGAGTGCCTGGCAGGGAAATATTAACAGATTATTATACAAAGCTGGGGAAAAAAAGACACAAAAGAAGCCACATAAAAAGGGAGGTATTGTAATGTTCATACTAAATACAATCATTTTCAGTTTAAGGTGAAGTGAGGAAAAAAAAGAATATTCAAAGCACAGTGAATGGAAGAAAAAATTAAAAGGAATCTTATAACAAATGAATATAAAACCCCTATTCAGGAGGAAACTATTTCTTTGAGAAAATTAACAGTGAAACCAATTAGTAGGAATTGAAGACTTAATGTCCGACCACCAATCTGAATGAAATCAGGACTGGGGGTTATTTACTACTTAAGTTCTTAGACTGAAAATTAAAATACAATACATGTGCAGAAAATTGCAGAGGATTTTAAAACGCGGACTGCTCATTCAAGAGTCTCACATAAGCCTGGTGCATGCCTATAATTCTAGGTACTCAGGAGCTGAGGCAAGAGGATCACAGGATTGAGGACAGCCTGAGAAACTTTAGCAAGACCCTGTCTATAAATAAAAAAAGTAAGAAGGGAAGGAGATGTAGTTTAGTATAAGAGCATCACAGGGTTCAAAACCCAGTACCAGAAAAACACACAAATTCTCAAAGGCCACAGATCCTGTATACCAATTACCAATGTCTATCCTTGAATAGCCAATGGCATCTCAAAACAGAAAATGTACAAAAGCAAACTTACAGTCATTGTCCCAAATTCTTCTTCATTTTTTTTTTTAAAGAGAGAGGGACAGTGAGAGAGACAGAGAAAGAGAGAAACGACTTTATTTAGTTTTTCACATGGCCTTAGTTGCTCCAACACTTAGTTGTGTACGTGGTGCTGGGGTTTGAACCCGGGTCCTCGTGCTTGCCAGGCAAGTGCCGAAACCACTGAGCCACCACTCCAGCCCCGTTCTTCATTTCTTTTAAGGTTTTTTACTTACTGAAGAAAAACAATTCTCAATAGAAGTTATATAATCATAGTAGACATAGAAACAGCATTGTATGGTTTAATAGTTCTTGATAATTTATGAAATGCTTTTATTCAATGTTTTCTTAAAAAGAGTAAAAAATACAGGCTAAGTGCGGTACCATACACGTGTAATCCAGCAATTGGGAGGCTGAGGCAGGAGGATTGCAAATTCAAGGCGCAGCAACTTGCGAGGCCCCAAGAAAGTTAGACTCTTTCAAAATAAAAAATAAAAAGGACTAGGGGTGTAGTTCAGTAGTAAAAGGGTCCCTGGGTTCAATTCCCAACACCATTAAAAAAAAAAAAAAGGGAAGAGATAGAATAATTACTGTTTCATATGTGGTTCTTATAAAACCATACTTGATTATTTATTAATCGTCTAAAACCTAAGGAATAAAGGTAACAGATTTTTCATGCAGAGAACAAAAGTGTTAATGCAATTGATAGAAAGGCTAGAGATTGATTTTACCTCATTGTACTGTTTAGCAGCTTCAGAATAATCACATCTGGCTTCTGCTAATAATGCATTCTGAGAGACTTGCTTTGTTCCTATCTCACTGCTAAAAATGGCACGAAGGACATCATATTCTCCAATTGATCTATACAGTCTATAAAACACATCAAAACAGGTCCAAATCAGTGAACACTTCAATATTTTAAAAGTACTTACCTCTAATGAAGTGATATTAAATCACGATGACACACATGAATGAAAAATTTTTTTAAATTTTGCTAAAAACATAAAATTTAAAATTACCTTTAGATTTTACTACTGCAGTCAGACAACAGGCAGAAGTTCTTCTAAGATGCATTTAAAATGTTCAAAAGTTCACAAGGAATAAATTGTTTCATTAAATAAGCTTTGACAAGTGATATATTTGGAATTCATGTCTAGTCCTAAAAATCCCAGAAGTAAACAATAATTTTCACCCTACTGAAGACATTGTTTTAATCCATATTTTATGGACCATCTCAATTCCAAAGGCAGGTAACTTCCTTGTAGTCTTAATGTTTGCTTGAGCCTTATTTCCTCTTCACCTTCACAAAAGTCTGACTCAATCTTGTCAAGCCTCTTTTCTCCACAAAATTCTCAAGTTGGTGTGTATGCTTGTTTCCTTCCTTCCAGAAATTTCTATCTTCAAGTCTCAATCCAAATGTTATCCCTTGCTAAGACTGTAGTCAATCAGCAGCTCCGTTTTAAAACTACTTTCTCCTTGTTTCTCCTATATTTTAGTTCCCTTCCTGAGTACTAAATTTCTTGTATTTCCATCATAAGAGTACTGTAGAGGGCAGGGCAAAAGCTACAAGGTGGAACTGAGCAGTGAATGTCACCCTCAAGCTGGAGCTAGGTCCTACACTAGGCCCCTTTTAATCTGTAACATTACCTGCCCTGCCCCTGAAGGTAATAGCTGATGCTCTGCATTCACTACTTGCAGGCTGTATTTGAACTGTGATAATTTTCCAGCCCACAGGTGAGGTGGACATGGGAGAAAATGATAGCTATTTCAATTTTTAGTTAAGCAAATGGTAGCTAAAGATTGCATTCCCCAGACTCCCTTGCAGCTAGATGTGGTCCTGTGACTCAGTTCTGGCTAAATTCCTAGGTAGAATAATAAATTCTGAAAAAGGTATACGCCCTTCCTCTAACTGGAATATGGATTTGGTATTCAGCCATCTTGGACTTTGAGGACAAGAGCACTACATGGGATGGCAGAGCAACAACACAGTAGGAATCTAAGTCCCTGGCCAACTTCACAGAACACTACCATACCAGCCCCCCTCGGATAACACGTACGAGAAACAAACCTTTATTTTGTTTAAGCTACCATCATTTTTGGGTCTCTATTACTAGCAGAATTTGTAGCCTAAAGGCAGGGGTCTGCAAAGTATGGCCAAATCCAGCCAGCTGCTTGGTTTTACAAACAAAGTTTTATTGGAACACACACACACACACACACACACACACACACACACACCTCAATGATTCCAAACAAAAAATCAAAAGGTAACAAATCAGATAGGAGAGGACAGGTGGGTGGTAGAACAGCAGCTCACAGCCAGGAATTGAGGAGAAGAAAGCAACAGACATTTTTCACAAACAACAGAAAAGAGATCCTGGTCTCTAGGTGTCTAGATTATGATGACCATGACAGCAAGAAAAGATTAAATCATGTTTGCTGTGGTATCTGAAAAGAATGCAAAAATACTACACATAAAAGTATGAGGAAGTATTTAATAAAGTTAGAAACAAACATAAAGTTTTAATCCTTAGCAGTTCTATGCTCCATTTACCCAGCAAATACACATTATGGATTTCTTGCTCTCTGAAGATACTAAACATTAAAGATGTCACTTTCTGTTCACTCACACATCTGAAGCAATGGATAAAATGGCTACTGGGTAAAATCACTCTGAATTGTCCTGGCATTGCATCTTTCCCCTTTGTGTACTCACCATGTCCTACTTCATGTTCTGATACATATAAAAGTATTTACACATCCTATGGGATCCTTAGTCTTGTGAATCTGTGATCAATGTCTAATCCATTTCACATTCTCTTAAGTTCCTGGCACGGTTCACATAGTGATGGTGCTCAGTTAAGAAAGATAAGAAGTGACTATACAGCAAAAAGGACAAGGATTCTTTGTCTTCACTTTTACTACATTTTCCCCTAAAGATCTAAAAATCACTTTAATATTATAGGTTCAGGTTTAACTTCAACCTTGACCTAATATCTTTCTTGGAATTAGACACTGGCTTTCATATAATAAAACCACAGTAAGGGAAGAATCATATATAATACACAATGGCAAACTACAAAATAGAATGTTTTTCCAAATAAAGTATTTGGGATTAAACTGTTACTAAAATTTTGAATCTTGCTGAATCTAATAAATCATACTTTATTTTGTTTAGCAAATCTGGAAAAAACATAAAATACCAGGAACTATAATTTATAGCCACACTTTACAGGAAGCAAAACTTGGGTAATACTGAATCTAAACAACTGTCTACTAAAAGAAATTAACAGGTTTAATTAATGTTCTCTTTCCTTGAGCAACACATTCTTTCTTATGGCATCTATTCTTGAATCACAGAATGGTACCCAACATGAATGATTTTTTATAAACTTTCAAAGAAGTTCATTTTCTGTAAAAATGAAGTCAGGTTCTTTTCTGTTATTTTAATTCACTGTTCTGCAAATTGCTCCTCTTGAGCTTACTTAGCTAGTTCCATCCATCGAAGAATGTCAGGAGGGAGGCAGGTCTTGCCCCGAATTCGCTTGGTGAGTGGCTCTGCAGGGGCCAGGTGGAGCAGTGCCTCCTCAAGAAGGCGGATGCCCCCCGGCTGCTGCAGACTGGCCAGGCAGCCTGCACGGACAGTGGCTGGGTTGAGGCTCAGTAAATCTGCATGTTGGCAACTGATTTCCTGTGAAACCATAAACACATGTAGCTGTTTAGCCTGTGGTACTTGGACAATATCTTCACAAGTGATTAATTCACTTTACTAAACATAAAAGAAAGTTTTGACGTAAATAGTGATATCACCAAAAAGCTTCTCTGCAAGATTCTATTAACAAATTTTCCTTCAATGTTCCATTTACTCAAAAGAGGAAATGACCTTCCAATCCAGGGATTAAATTAAAGCAAGAAAAACACTGGCAAAATACAAAGACTGAAAATATATATAGAAAGATATAAAAAAGCAAAATTAGCATCCTCTACACACATATCCAAACAATTGCAATCTCCAGGAATATTTAGCCTGACTTGTTAAGAAAAGCAGCTGAAAACCAAAGATTTCATATTTAATTGCCAAAAAGTGGATACATTCATTTGCTTATTATTCCATGCAACCTCTTTTCCATCCAATGGCTAACTTATTCAATAATATTTGAATAGAGGATTTCAGGAATTATTATGAGCTTCACTTTTTAACTTGCAATTTGAGAGTCCTAAAACCATCAAAGCAATGAAATACAAACTTCAAATCCATATACAGAATAACACAGAACAGTGTGACAGCATTTTCATTAGAACAGCCTATATGTGAACACATGGGTCTCTTGCATGTGGCTGGCACCTAAGCACATAACTTGAAAAGACTGCCCTTGTCTACCCACACTAGCCAAGCCCACTCCCCTCACAGCTGCACCTCACATACCAGCTACTGGCCATATTGCTACCAAGTTGAATCATGGATGTATGCAAAGTAATCAAATAAACAAAAATGTTTCTCATCCTTAGAGATAGTGGTACAAGAAAGAAAACCTAAATAAAGTACTCTCTTAATTAGTAACAGCAAAAGTTATGTCTTTGCTAAAGTGTCAGATTTTGAGACAACACCTCTGTAATTTGGAAAGGGAAGCATATCTTAAAATATAAAATATCTTTATATATTCTTAACTGTCAAGTAATTCTCCTCATTCCATAATAACTTATCTTCTAGGTTTTCAGAAACGATAGAAAGAACAATGCTGCCCAAATGCATGAACCTTAAGGATCATTCATCTTTGTGCGCACAACATAAATCTTGTATAAATGCATTTAATGAATATATCACTATTAATGGGGTATCTTCCTTTATATGTAAATGCACACATAACTTAAATGAGTTCTTCAAGTTTATTTTCAAGAAGATTGACGATTCTGTTCAACCCTATTTTTACAGTGTTTATTGGTTTATAAACAATAAGTTGCTAAGCAATAGATAAATTTGTAGAAATATAAACTTTCAGTTTAGTCATCCTTGCTAGAACAAAAACCCACATAAATACTGAGACAAATGTACTGTGATGACGTGGGAAGAGAAAACAAACCATAGAGCCCTTGAAAAGAAGGTCACCCACTGCAAGCAATAAAACTGCAGGCCCTGATAGGTACTCAGGCACTTGTTCCATAGTTGATGGCAACCAGCAACTTCTATAAGCTATTTACTCAATTACGGCCAATGATGTTTCTCAACAGCTATGGGAAAAAAATCTAGGTTCTTCAGTAATATCACATAAAAACTAGGAAGTAAGATTGTTAAAAAAAATCACTTTACAATACAATGTGAAGAAAAATTTATTCTGAAATACTGGCTGACTACTTGTGATTTCTGTTAACGATTTTTATCTATAGTGTGGACAAGAGAAAAACAATGAAGGAATTCTACTTGTAAACTAAACCTGTTTCTGTTGAAACAGCTAATTATAAAAAAACCTGTTTACAATTTCATGCTATATCAAAAAAGAATAAAACAGGAAAACTGAGTATTGCAAGTCAGAGAAGTATAACCTAATTAGTTCATTTTATAAACTAATACTACTGATGAAAATTTATTTAAAAATAGAATTTTAGTACTTCAGGGAGGTCATGAGATATAAAAATACTAAAATGATTCAAAGAGATTTTCTTTAAGGAACGTGTAATGATCCATGTTTGAGATGGCACAGAAAACATTTCCTACACGAGAAGATAATTTCTTGCTAAGAATATTGAAAGCAGACCTACATTAAGTTCTCTGCTCAAACTGAATTCCTTAGAAAGGAATTCTCTAACCACTCCATCACGGTTATCTACATGGGCCTAGTCAAGAAGCCATCTACCACTTTGTTACTGCCCTATGCTACTTTAACACTTCTGTATTACACAAATGCTAAGACATACTACTACCTAATACGTTCATTCTGTATTTTTCCATGGACTGGCTGTCACCTATCAAGAACGCAAGTTTGGGGCTGGAGCAGTGGCTCAGCGGTTACAGCACTTGCTTGCCTGGCATGCGTGAGGACGCGGGTTCAAACCCCAGCACCATGTACACAATGAAGTGTGCTGGAGCAATGAAAAACTAAATAAAACTGATTCTCTCTCTCTCTCACTGTCCCTTTCCCTTAAAAAAAAAAAGAAAGCAAGTTCTCAGAAGGCTCAAGGGATTTTGTCTCTTAATGAGTGTAGCCCCACAGTCAGAACAGAGACAGGCATGTGATCAACACTTCAGGAGGTAGGAGAATTTGGTGAAATATTACATTAAAAAAAAACAACTAAACAAAATGGAGGGTTTAATCAAAACACTGAAGGGATTGGCTTAGTACAAAATAAACTTCTAATACAAGTTTGATTTTAGATTATTGTTTCATATAAAGTGGGCTTTTTTTTTTTTTTTTTTTAAGAGAGAGGGACAGTGAGAGAGAGAGAGAAACAATAGATTTTATTCAGTTTTTCATGAGCCTTTTGTTGCTTCGACACTTCGTTGTGTACATGGTGCTGGGGTTCAAACCTGCATACCTGTGCATGCCAGGCAAGCACCGTAACTGCTGAGCCACACTTCTAGCCCTGGGCTTTTATGTTTTTAATGGAAAAAAAGACAACAAGTTACATGTGACCTCTTTGAGAAGAGGTAACCTAAACGATACTTCTACTCTGTTAAATATCTCGTTTCTGTCTAGAGTTTCACCTTGAAAAACAAAGTGATGATGATATTAGCTATGTGATGCCAAGGCAGACAGTGTGTGTTTTATAAAAATGTGTACAGACTCTTACCTGGATGCAGGAGATAAAAGGTGGAAAGAAAAAAAAAGTGGTACTAAGAAAATGATTGAAGTCTTGGAGCAACTTTTGAGTGATGTTGTTTTTTTCAAATGTAGTCTTAAATTTATCCATCTCTTTCAGAATCCCAGAAAACAAGCTACTAAAGAGCTGTTTTGCAATTATTGGGTCTCTCTGTAAAAACAAATTCAAAATGAAGACAAATGAGAGTCTGAAGCAAGAAAAATTATATTTCACCAGTATTATCAGAGCTTTACTTGAAAATAAAACTGTTGCAAACACATCCCCTTAACACACCTAAATTTTGTAAATTCCGTTTAGAAAATTTAAGATGGTATCACACAAGGGGATTATTTGGAATTTAACAAAATTTATCTGTTTATATATGCTATGACAGCCGGGACCTTTGACCTAAAAAGATGAATTTAAAAGCCAACTTAATCAATATGTAACCACACAGATATTTTGAGCTGAGTTTAGAACCACAATTCTTCATTGTCTTGCCCTTGCTGCTGTGCCAGCACTTCAACATTAAACTAGGGCTGATAGAACAAGCCTTGCAGGGCTGAGGTGAAATCTACCCAAAATAACACGTCAAGTATACGGTACAGAGCTTGATAAGACCTTGGAGAGAGATTAGATTTAATTTTTTTGTATTGTCCTTGCAATGGCATCATGGTAAAACTTAATTAACTGATAAGCTTACAAAAAATGCCAAATTTAATTTCTTTGTTTTACATGTATACATACATATACATGCATAGATGTTTTCCAGTTTTATTGAGGTATAATTAACAAATGAAAACTGTATATATTTAAGGCAAGCAGCATGATGTTTTGATATACATATATAGTATGAAATGGTTAGCTCCTATCAAAATAATTAATATATCCATTATCTCACACAGTTACCATGTTACATTTTTTGCTAGGGAGAATATTTAACATCTACATTTTAAGAGGTTAAAATATTTTTAAAAAAATTAAAACTCAGGAAAATAAAATTAATCAAAATTACCCCATAATCCTCAAATAAAGCAGGATTAACAGCTAAATTTAATTTCTGAAGTCCCATCATCCTGATCATTTAACTGTTAAAATCATCAGAGCAACTTTCATGTTTCAATTATATTTAATAAAATGCTACCTGATCATTTATGGCTTTAACCCTCACACACTCTTTGAACATAGGAATACTATCCTTTATTTGCACCTGTAACATCAGTACTAAGAATAGTTCCTGGCATAACTATCTAATTTGTTTAAACCACACAGAGATTGTTATTGCCACGTGTTTCCATCTTTTCACTAACCTAAACACTCTTTCATCTGGTAGATGTTGTCTGATAACCTGCTGCTTTCATTTAATATGTGGTTGATAGGTTTCCACTATCTACAACCCACTGATTTCATGAGTGATAAGCATAAATTCCTTCAGCAGCAGTAGATGCCTGACAGATTACATGGTTCCCTTTAATTCTTTACATAGGTAAGGATTGCCATGAAGAAAGGCATTCTACAAGAAGGCAGAGCAGATCCCTTTTCTCCTACACACCACTGCACCCCAGCTTTTAAAGCAGTTGCTGACACACAGAAGAACACCATTAATGAACATTTATTGAATAAACAAAGTGCTGGAATTAGAAATGTCAGGCAAGGGGCTGGAGCAGTGGCTCAGTGGTTATGGCGCTTGCCTGGCATACGCAAGTACACAAGTTCAAACTCCAGCACCCACATACACAACTAAGTGTCAGAGCAACGAAAGCCATGTGAAAAATCTCAATAAAAATTGATTCTTTCTGTCTCTCACAGTCCTTCTATCTTAAAAAAAAAAAAAAAAAAAGAAGAAGAAGAAGAAAGAAAGAAATATCAGGCAGCACATCCCTCCTTAAAGACTAGAAAAAACAGTCAAGTCTGTCCAAGCAGAAATGAAATGAACTGACTTGGACATGGGTCTCCCACCAGTGTTAGGCTTGTTAATCTGCCACCATCATCCCACAGGAAAGGTCTTGTGTCAACACCACCACAGAGGCAGTGACCTGAGGGAATTAGGGAACTGGGAAATTCCCTAGAAAGACAGTGAAAAATCCATCCACATCCACAAAGACCTGCAGTTTTATGGCATTATCCAATCTTCACTAACCTTTAATTTACATCTGGTAAAAATGTCTAATCACTGTCTCAATGTCACAAGATTATTGGGAAAATCTAATGTAAGACTGAAGGTACTTTATGATAACAAAGGGCTGCAATGTGGTGAGTTACATGTGATGAAATACATATCTGTATACGTTTGAGTGCAGGGGAAATGATACTGAACAAGGCCTATTGTCTATTAACACTGCTGTACCAGTTTCAATACCTAGGTCTTAATATTGTTCTATAGCATGTAAGATGTCTCCACTGGGGAAGCTGAGGGAAGGGTATGAGGACTATACACTATTTTTACAAATTCCCATCAATCCATAATTATTTAGATAAAATAAAGAGCTAAAAGACTTAAACACTAAAAGGCTAGGCACATATAATATTGGAAACTTGAGTATAAAAAAAAGGCATTATTATATTTACGTACCCAGCATAATGTTTTTACAACTTTTTACACACACACACACAAAGGCTCTCTTTTCCTGATCCTCCTAAAAATGTATTTTGTATAAGCAATGATTTAACTCGCTTGTCACTTTAAAGGTTACAATTTTTAATGCAAATTATTTCACTCTAAAATTGTTGGGTAAGAAAAACATATTTTCTCACTTTCTCTTTTTTTTTTCAGAGCTGGGAAATGAACCCAGAGCCTCATATGTGCCAGGCAAATACTGTATCCCCACATCCCCAGCCCAGAAAAACAGATCTTACTCTGAATTTATAGTCAGAAACCCTGTTTTTCAGAGCCATTAACTAACCTGTCATGGGCATGCATTTTTAGGACCTAATTCTAGAAACTCTAAGCCAAAGACTTACCAGGGGAAAAGAATCCTGTAATTAGGAAATTTCAGAGATGGCACTTGGAACAGTCTTTAAACCAAGTCCACCAGTTAGGACAATCAACACCTCATTTGTGACAGTGTGGCCTGAACTGTTCTTAATTAGATACATTAGACCCCTGGACCCACAATCAGAACTTTTAATCTGTCAACAGAAAATGCACCAGTCAGGGCAGACCTGGGCCACAGCCTGCAAGGGGGTGATCAGGCTGCTGTGCTGGATCTGGATGTCAGGAAGGTCTCCATGACGGTAACTTCTGTACAGAACGACCCTGGCATCCTGCTTCATTTTTAACTCACTCTTGATCTCCTGTATCATCAAACCAAAGAAGGAACATTAGAAGTCTATTTAGGAAAATAAGGCATGAATGAGATTTGAAATTGTCATAAAAACAAAGTGACGGTCATTTTTATCCACACTGGTTTAGTCACTATGCCTTACCAGTTCACAGTGAATACGAATCCACAATAAAATGAGCATGGCAGATAAACAGTGAGAATGTTATTTAAATATTCATTATGAAGTAATCTGAAAATTCACAAAATCTGAAGATTTGATTTAAAACTTTTAAAAGACAGAAGTGTGGTTCCTTTTAATTCCTCTAAGACTAGGCCTTGGATCCAAGGCCCAGAGTAATGCAATGCCTCCATCAGGCAGGGCCCTAGTTCTTGCCAATTCCTGCTGGGAATATGTGTCTTCACCTTTTCCTTTAATAGGTGGTTTCCAACTCAGTATTATCTCTCCAGCGCTTTCCATTGTCTCTTAACACAGGTCTTTCCCAGATGTGCTCATTACTTCCTGTATTTCTGACTTTACACATTACAATCTCTACTTTTTTCTGTTTGTCAGGCACTGGACTGGCCTCCACAAGGCTTATATTCTGCTTACCTCTACAATGTAGTGCCTGGTACTGAGTAAAATGCTCCAGACCTACCTGTTCATAGGATATGTGGCCACAGAGGGCCAGTCTTCAAATGCTAATTAGCTCTATGCCATTCCCAATTACTGGTCAATAGCTTCATACCTGAATGCCCATGTCAGAGGAAATGCATGCAAGTAACTGATCAATTATTACAAAACTCTTCTTTGTATAAGCCCAAAATATCTTCCTGCAACATCTCCCTAGCAATCCTGATTTCTTCCTTCTACTGACCAGATATTACTATTTTCTTCAGCAAGGCCTTGCTGGGTTTCAGGTTTAATCAGGAGCCCAGATTTTTCTGAGGAAACAATGGAGCAGGAGAGGGTCCTAAATACACTGAGTTTAGACCCTACCCTTCAAAAGAATGGTCGTAACTAGAGTCAAAAAGATAGAAAAGCACATTTTCTCCTCACAAAAGATTCAGAGGAACCATTCAACTGCACCATACTCACATTTAGAAGTTAATTAAATAGCTAAGGGTTTATAATGAATTAGAACAATGAGAGGGGTTTTAATTCACAATCTATACTAAACTTTCTTGAAATTCTTGTCCAAATTACTGATTTAAGCAAAATTGAAGCTATAGCTAAACAAATTCTTCCATTATTTTTTTCTTTTCTTTTGTGGTTCTGGGGATTTAATCTAGGAGTGCTCTACCACTGAGCTATACCCCCAGCCTGTTTTCTTTTTTTTTTTTTTAAGAGAGAGAACGGGCAGGGGAGGAGGGAGACAAAATGTATCAATTTTATTCATTTCTTTTCATCTGGCCTTTGATTCTCTGACACTTAGTGGTATATGTAGTACTGGGCTTCAAACTTGGGTTCCTCACATGCCCGGCAAGCACTCCAACCGCTTAGCAACTGTTCCAGACCACCTATTTTCATTTTTGTTTTGAGAAAATATCTCATTAAGTTCCTAAGGCTGACCTCAAACTTGCAATCCTCCTGCCTTAGCCTCCCAAGTTGCTTGCGATTACAGGCATGTGCCATTGTGTCCAGCCATTATTTCTATTTTTTGAGAAATATGTAACTATTAATTCATGCCATACTTGAATCTCCAAACATGGCTTTCATCAGAGGAGTCTGGACTTTCTGGTGGCCCTGCTCACCTGTTCCTTTGGGGCTGCCATACCTTCCTTGTCCCATGGCCTCAGTCTAACCCCAGTTGTGGGCATCAACCCAACATGGGCCTGAATCCCTCCCCAAGGTTCTGGTTTTGTGGTAGAGAGTTGGGTCAATCCCTTCCCAGCAAATGATGTTTTAACATATAAAACTGAAGAATGACTGGTGGTCATGTTTTTAGCCATCAAATGAGCTGAGTTTAGAGAGAGAAGGGTGAAGTTGAGCTGCACTGAGCAACAGAAAGAGGAAGAGCCAGGTTCTGGCAGCATGCAGACCACAGATTCAGGAGGATAAAGATTCTTGCCAGGCATCATGAACACCCTTCATACCCAGAGATATCAGGAGAGACTTTGGTTTATATGTAACCTTAATATACACAGTGCTTTTTCTGTAATTTTGGTTTGTAGACCAATACTGGAACTAATATCTAATAGTTTATTTCTTTGTATATATCCTGTGATAGAAAACAGGTATTTCTGACCAATCAGAGTTGTGAAAAAGCATACAAACCTTCTCTCGTTTTTGTTCATCAAGGCCTTTTTTGGCATAAATCAAACTGAGTTTTTCTTGGTCCTTTAAAAATCGTCTGCGTAATCTTAGTATTTCTGTTCGGCTATCTGTACCTGAAGGACATAAAGCAGGGTTGGTTACTGACAGTCAATTCAACATGTGTATTTGACCTCAACTCCTTCCCAGGACCTTTCCTCCTCAGAAATCGTCATTTAATTCTGAGCTTATTCTCTATTTAACAAACAAATCTAGCCCAGAGTCTATCTAGCAATTACCATAAACTAATCAGACTGCACACTGTCCCAAAAGGAGACTTGGGGCAATTTTTCAGGGCATACAACAAAAGCCTCATTCATAGAAAGTACTGTGTACCCATGAATTTGGGACAAGCAGGGTAAAAGGGACAACTAAGAGACCATGGAAGGCAGGAGTCACCCTAGGACTTGTTTGACAGTCCAAGCTTACAGGCAGAATGAAGGGCTATGCACTCTTGTGGATCAGCAGCTAGAAGGTCTAACAGCAGAGGAAAAAGAAAATAAAAGGAAGAATTGTGAGAGGCAGCTGAGTAGGAAGAAAGGATGGAGAACTGAATTCATAACATACAAACTCAAGAGTTTGTAGCATAAAGACAGCTACACTTCTCCCTCTCCAAAGGTAGATCCAAAGAACTGTATAGGGGTCGCAGATCTGTGACTAAGAAGTATGAAAAACAGTAGCTGGGAGTAAAGCACTGTGTGTGGTATGTTTTTGTTCCTATGATTAAATGAAAAGGAATTTACTCCTGATTCTAGACTTACTTTTATAAATCTAAATGTATATACTGCACTTCCCCTGGGTTTTGTCTTGGAATCTTTTTGTTGCATTATTTTTTTCCTCTGGGCTTCTACTCTGTCCCAGAACTACAAGTCTCATAAAGAGCTAACTTTGCCCCTACCCTCTAGGCCTTGGTTCTGTGAGCCTGCCCAACTTTCCACTCTGTCCCTCTCAGCATTCTACTGCTCTGTTGGGCATCCACCCCACCCACCTTCATGTTGCCAAGACCCTGGGTCATGGTGCCTCTGTCCTCCCTCCTGGCCCTCCTCACTCTACTTTTGCCCCCACAAACCTCTCTCAGAGAGAGTCAGAGTTCTCATGCCTGCCTCTGCTCTGTTCATCTTGCTGCTGCTTCCTTATGTGCACCCCAACTCCCACAAGCCTGTCTCCTCAACATCCTTCACCATGACTCCCAACAAGTCCTGGAACATCCTGGGACCAGGAGGGGTGCTTGGGTCCTTGGCATGGAGTCAGCTCTCTGTAAACATTCACCAAGTTACTCTGATTCCCTCCCAACCCCTAAACACATTACATACCTATCTGTCTCTGTCCTTTTTATCCTCTCCCTTCCTACATCCCAGGCTCTCAGGCTCCTCCTTCACCCAGTATTTCAAACATACTCTTCATTCCCTAAGTGGATTTAAATTCTTTCACTCTTGAGACTTCGCTTACTAATTCTGCCTCATTTGATGATCATCCATTTATTGCTGAACCCATCCTACTGTTCTAGAAAGTGACTAAATGAAAGAATATTTCTCCCAACTTAAGCGTTTTTCCTGAAACACCTAAAAAACAATGTCTTCAACATGACAAATGCCCAGACAGCATTTACTAAATTGGCTTAATAACATTTACTAATGGGCGTAATTACTGGTTATATGGAAATGTTGATACAGTCAGAAATGTGTTCTTTTGATCTAAGCCTCTACAGTGAATTAGAAGGTAGGTTTTTAAACATGTTCCAGCAACCTTACTCACCACTCTTCTCTTTGTTATCCAATTCATCCCCAGGAAGGCCCAGCTTTTTCCCCCCAAAATCAGGCCCCACTGACTTCCAGGGTACTCTTTGTGACTTTTCATTTCTCTTGTGGGCAAACAGCAAGGAGGAAGTCAAGGAATCAGATGATGAGATTGTATAATCTGCCATTGGGTCAATACTGCTCCTGGTCAGCCAATTAAATGAGCTTCTTCCATCTGCAACACATATGATCAGAACAGTGAGGATGCTTGGCACCACAGCACAGCCTGAACAGGCTAGGACACACCCAGCAGCCCTCAGATTTCTGTAGCCACCTGACAATGGGCAGAGACTGAGCCTCTCTGCCCAATGTGCAAGCCAAGGTAGAGGAGGTACTTGAATCTCAGTGTCCACATTTGTAAAGTAAAAGACACAATACCTGCTCCTTCTGGTCACTGTGATCATCACAGGAATGATACCTTATATTCTCCTACTAGGTACCAAGAACCCACTATTCCTAATATTAGTGTTGCAGAATTCTTATTGTGTTTATTCAAATCAGTCCTAGCTCCAGAAACAATAGAATGTGAAAAAAAAAAAAACTACATAAAGGGAAAAACACTGAAGTGTTTATATAAAATGATCAAGATATTTTACTCCACATACTTTGCTTGTCAAAAGCAGCAGTTAAACCATTTGAGAAAGAACAAGTTTAATAAATTATTGGCACAGTAAAAAATTAATTTAGCTCTACTTTGCTTTTGAGATAAGATGCTTTAAGCTCAATGCATTAAATAGAGTTTTCTGGACAAAACCAAAACAAACATAAAATGAAACTATCACTACTTTTTTCAGTGAGAAATAATCCTTTTCTCCTTTAAAAAAAAAACTGGTAAAATATATGTAACATTTACCATTTCAACCATTTTGAAGTGTACAGTTCAGTTTATTCACATCATCTCTAGACCGTTTTCCTCTTAAAAACTGAAGCTCTGTACCCATTACACTATAGTTCCTCATCTCTCTCTCCCTAACATCTGGCAAATAAATACCCCTCTACTTTCTGTCTCTGAAAAGGGGATGATTCTGAGACTTCTATCCTTTTCTCCTTGACTAATACATCTTTCTTGTGGTTCTTATGATTTTTTGCTATTATCACTTCTCTCACAAAAGGTCCATGTTCTTGCAACAGAAGCTTCTACAGGTCAGAGCACTGGGTGACTGATTACCTGAAGTTTGTGTAGGGGTGAAATCAGACTGCTGTTGGGTAGCCCGTACTTGCCCAGCTTTTGGCCATCGAGCTGGAAGGGAGCCTTCCTGTGTTCGGGTCTGCAGAGTGCTTGGGGAGGCCTGGGTCTCGATAAACATCGGGGTGAGAACAGTACTTTGGAAACGCCAATCAGGATCAATGGTATACTCCTAAGGTAAGAAATTTTCAAAGGAAATAATGATACTTTTGTAGCAGCACTGAAACATTTCTAGTTAAAATTCTACCACTGGCAGATACATACTGTCATTTCATATTTCTCTGTGAGAACCAAGTGAGGAACAAACTTTCTAACTTAAAAGGCTCAAAAACAAGTAGAAAAATGAATTTGCCAAATTGAAAAATGAATCACTACTAGGGGAGAAAACCATCCACCTACTCCTTAACATTCTCCATTAAGAGGTTGATACTATACTTAGTAGTGGCAATGGCACTACAAACCAACCTCCACAAGTCCAATGACTCAGTTCTCCTAAGTACCCACATGTGCCAAGCATTGTGACAGGCACAGATGGAACATTCCTAATTGGGAAATCCAAAATCCAAAATGCTACAAAATCCAAAACTTCATGAGCAACAACCAAGATGATGCTGCAAGTAAAAAATTCCATACTTGACTTCTTGTGATAGGTCATGGTTGAAATGCAGGCCGTTAAAAACACTGTAAATTTACCATCAGGCTGGGTATATGGTGCATATGAAATATAAATATATTTTGTGTTTACACTTGGGTTCCCTCCCCCAACCCAAGATATCACATTATGTACAGACAAATATTCCAAAGCTCCCCACAAAACCCAAAATCCCAACCAATTCTGGTCCCATACATTTCAGATAAGGGATCCTCAACTTATACTAGGACATAACTAGCTCCCCACGTACAGGAATGCTCTTGTCAAATGTGTACCTCATCATGATTATTACAGCTGGTATGAGAAACCATGAATTTAGTACCCAGTTGGTAGGTAGGACAAATAAACTGGGAAGGGGAGAAATCTTACTGGAGTCTGAGGCTGAGGATTATGAGTCTCCAGGAAGCAGGGCAGCACATGTAAGTATTTCAGAAAGGAATGTGTATATATTCCAAGGAAACTAAGTTTTCTAATTAAGCCATTAGAATGTGTTAATTAACTAACCAAAAGGCAACATGTGTAACACTTATCATGACTAGAGAAATAAGCACTTCACCTGAAATTCGCATTCTGACAAGGGATGCTCAAACATGGGGTTTGGATAATCTGGACTCATGCTGGTCATCTCAAGAAGAAAATTTGTTGCTAAACTTAAAAAGTGAACTTCTATCTTAGGTGAATATAGGGAATTCAGTGCCAGCAATCGATCCAAGGTATTTGAAGGTAACCTAGTTTCATGGCTCCAGAAATTCCGAATAATTAATCTGAAAAGCAGAAAGAAGAAAGCACATTCTCAGACACTGGCAAATGAAAAGTGCTGCACATGGTTTCATGTGGGGTAGGCATAGCTTTCCATCCACAGAAAGCTTTATGAAGAAAAAAGCTACATACCAAAATTGTGTAGAGTGCAATATGAGTTATTAAAATAATATGGATTGAAGGAGGGATATATATCCCCAAAGTGTAGCACATTCAACAATAGGATAGAAACTGGGAGTTTTTCTTCTTATTCTCTGTGAAGTTTTCAGCAATGAGTGTTTAGAACTAACAATTTTGAAACCGAAAGCACATTTTGAGAAATTAAATATTCCATGCTTTGTCAAAACAATTCACTACAAACCAAAAGGCATTTAAAAACATTAAGATTTTATAATTTGTGAGTGTTTATGAAATCCAAATATAATTTTTAAAAGCTCAATGTGTTTAAAATTATAGAATGAAAAAAATCAGTGATATATAAAATCATAGGAAAAACTTTATGCCTCTTCTTATATAATTGGTACTTGGTAAGGCACCTATCTAACTGAGTTAGGATAGATGTTTTAGAGGTTACATAATTCACATTTCCACATATATCTACATTATAGTTTCCTCCTATTTTCAAGGTTTCCAACACTTAATTTAGTATGAATACATACAGGTCTGGAGATGTGGCTTAGTGATGGAGTACTTGTCTGGTATGCTTGAGGCCCTGGGTTAATACTAAGCACCATACACACAAAATATATTGATCTAAACTACTTGTGCTAAATGAAAAAAGAACAATTGATTACATGGGTTTTCTCTTCATTTTGAAACATTATAACTCACTACACTAGCAGAGAGTGCTCTGTCCTCAGTTTTATTTTAAAGTAACTTGTCAAGATTTTTAAATGTTAACTTTTCATAATGTGATTTAAAATACATTTTTACTAAACAATAGGAAATGCAAGATGCAGAGAAAATGCTGACACTACAAATATATTTCTAAAACTACTGAAATATACTCCAACTTAGCCTAGAAAGCAATATTCCTAAAATTTAATTGCTTTGGCCCAATTCTTTCAGGAGAAGCACATACTGAAGTCCAAGGCTCTCGTCAGTCAATCCTTGAATCAGCACATCTTTCGCCAACTTAAATATTTCCTGGGAGTCATCATCTGTTTGACTTTCTGGATCTCTGAAAAAGCAACAAAATGATAAACATTAATACTTCATTCTAGCCCCTTTGTTCAACCCAACCACTGTGTAGAATTAAACTAAAAAGCCTGGCCTTTCCATGGAACAGTATCACCCACTGGCAGAGAAGGCACCCCGGCAGTGTGTGCCCAAACCCGACCCCTCCTGTGTGCCTCTTACTCCTGTCACTGTTGCCAGCAGGAGATGGGAAGGGGCAGGGAAGGTGAAGGACCCCCAGTGATGAGGAATCCTAGTAGGGGTCTCCAATTTTATCAGATTTTAAAAAGATAAATACAAAAATAAATTTCATAAGAGGACACTCAGGTGCTTCTAACTCAACCACCAGTAATTTCACTCTCCGAATATTTCCCACACATACATGAAATGAGTTAATAAAAAATGCAATTCAATATTCTAAAATAAACTGCCTGTAATTATATGGTTAAAGAAAAAAAGCTTTATTATGTACCAGTCTGCTAAATGAACCCACAAGATCCCTCAAAAAAGTAATATAAAATTTCATTGTATAGTTTACCTGTAATTGTCATGAATCCACATGAGAATATTATACATTTGTTCCCTACAAATTGGAGAAGGATGGGAAACAAATTCCACAACAGGATTCAGAAGTTCTCGGAGTTCTACTGGTTTCAATTTTACCATCATCTTATAAATTATGTCCAAACATATCTTTTGTCTTTCATCATCTCTGTAATAAGAGAAAATTTTTAAAAACACACAAATTTAACTTATTATACTATCAAAGTATGACAGGCAACTTTTTTCTTCTTTGTGCTCTTCTAAAATTTCAAAATTTGTGATGATATCCCTATCACTACAAAAAAAAACCCTTTTAATATCACACATGTAGGAAAACAATTAAAAGTGCTAAAATGGTTTGGACCCTGGAATAGAAAAAGGACATTACTAAAATGCAAATAGTTTCATTTATTTATCAATAATGTGCTTATGTTAATTTATTAGTTTCAACCACTACATCATTATTATGAAAAATGGGGAAATTGGGTGAAAGGCATATGGGAATTCTATATGTTATCTTTTAACTACTCTGTAAACATAAAATTATTTCAAAGTTAAAAGTTTATTTAAAAAAAAACCTGATGGTGGCAAACAAAATAAGATAAATAAAAAGAATTTTAGATTTTAAAAATGACTTCAAGTGCTACATGGTGTGTCAGATAGTGATGATAGGTATAGTCTGTGTCCTCAATGAATCAAACATCTATCTTTCTGTTTTTGGATTTTAATGTATTCAGCTTAATACCTTATGAACAGTAGACAGCCAAAATTTATTGAAGGACCTAAGAACAGAATGATGTACATTCCTTGTTTTTGGCACATTATATATGTCAGGAATTTATCACTACGTAAAATATGTACACAAATCACGACTGGAAAAGACTATAGAGAAATAATGTAAGTGATGTGCAGCTTTCTCTTTTAAATTTACTTTTATACTACATTGTAATTTTGGAAATAAATGAACAATTTTAAGACATAAAGGAAGAGTTTTACCTGAGAAAATGGGTACAGAATTCAAATCCATACATTTTTAAATCTAAAGAGGACCTGATGCCATTGGTCATCTCCTTTATTTATCAGTGAAATATACAAAGGTTGGATGTGACCTTCCCAAGCACCTGGTCAGAGGGGGCTGAGGCAGGCCCACATATGATCCTATGCCATCTTCACCTTTTCCTCTCTGATTCAAATTTCCCAAACATGCATTTCATGAAAACAGGCAAGTCTTTAATGAGTTGAAATGTTCTAAACAAATGAACATTTTTGATCCACTGGGATCCAAAGGTTTGGGGCTGATGTTCACCCACCTATGTCTCATGAGTTGAACAAAGTTCTTGCTCTTTAACTGGAAATACAGGTCTGTTATTCCCTCTGCACGACAAAGTACCACCTCCAGACAAAGCGTCTTCATCACACCATGAAATTTTGGCAGGAGAAAAAATACTGCATTCAAGAACCTAAGGGATGGTAAAACACCTGATGATAGGTCTGCTGCTGATTCCACCCACCACAGCTGGCCCCACATTCCCTACCTGTCAGCCAGGGGAGGGAAGCCCTTCACTGCTTTGTTTAAGCACACGATAAATTTGTCCTCCATGGTATTCTGATGTTGCTTCAATTGTTTTACAACCAGTTCAGACACCAACTCCTCCAGTATCTGAAAAATTAAAAATTAAGTTTTTCAAATACACAAAAATGGATACTTAAGTAATGAAGAAAAGATCTGTGTTTAATATTTAAGTGAACCCAAGGAAGCTGTCTAATGCTATCACTTATACCAGGTTTCATAAGGTGAATAACAAAACAGGAAGTGCTGGGAATGGCCAGCAGTTTGCATAAATACCAGATAGCCCTGTACTTGCACATGCCAGGCAAGCGCTGTAACCGCCGAGCCACTGCTCTGGCCTTAAGGTATGTCTTTTTATTAAGAGTATTTAATCTGCTAGACACTGGCATAGTCTAGCAAGTAAAGAAAACAAGTTATAGAATATTATAAATAAAAGCAAACAAAAGACAGGGGGTATGTGTACACACTAGTGACCAAATCCACTAGAGCTGGGTGTGCAGCTACTAGGAGTGGCTTGGTAGGAAGAATATGAACTACTCAACTTACTCTTTTATATTTTATTTTCAAATATTTTCTGCACTGCCTTTACTATTTTCATATATATATATATGTGCATGTATATATCTATACACATACGTAACTACTTTCATATATATATTTATTTATATATATGAAACAAAAATGTTTATTATCCGTCTCAATTTGAAATTTAAGTAATGAGAAAATAAATTGGAATCAGCTATAATGTGCTGCACTGTGGTGAAAATTAAGCTTATTACACACATGTAAACCTGAAATATAGGGACATTAGAATTATGTGGTAACAGTTTTACTAGGAATTTCTAATTTTTTGAATTTACAAAAATAGCCAGTAGACAAATTTGAAGTATCACATAACCTGGGGAAACTATAGCTATGAAAGGTAGGGAGAGAGCGAGGAGAGGAAAGAGAGCAGAGGGAGGGACAAGGGTTGTTATTAATTTTGTATGGTACACTTGACTTCTCAGAGAGGCCAAATGATACTCACACAGGCATTTAAAACCTGAAAATTCAAAAATTAATATACATGTATATGGACACATGTATGTAATGGGGGCATCACACTGGAGACAAGGGGGGAGGGAGTAGGCAAGGGGGGGAGATACTGAATAAGGACTGGGCTCAAATTATTTTGTCATTATATATGCATATATGAACGTATAGCAATGAATTTCCCCAACACACAAGAATATGTTGAACTAATTAAAGGAAAAAAAAAAAGGAAAAAGAAAGAAACCTAGCAGAAAGGTCTGCCTTCAAGGCTGTCCAAAAAAAAAAATAAATAAATAAATAAATAATAAAAAAAATTGCGGGTAGGGCTGGAGCGGTGGATTGGTGGGTGGAGCGCCTGCCTGGCATGAGTGAGGACATGGGTTCGTACCCCAGCACCATGTACACAATGAAGTGTCGTAGCAATAAAAATCAGATCAAAAACTAAAAAAAGAAAGAAAAGAAAAAATAAGAGAAAAGAAAATAGCTGGTAATCCCTAAAATAAATTATACATGAATGAACTTCCCAAGTGTGTCTGTTTCCTTGAGTTATTTAATTTTAATCCAAATTAATCCATAATCAGAGAAATGAACCATGACCAAATTTGTTGTCTTGAGTCACTTGGTATCTACTCAGAATCACCTTAGTTCTCCTAAGCCTTTCCTGTTTGCCTCACAGTGACCACAACATGGACTCCCCTCTAATCTTTTCTTTCAGAAGAAGATGTAGAGTGGAGATATATGACTTTGGGAATCATGGCCATAAAAGGGTGTTTTTTAAAGCCATGAGGCTGGATGAGATGGGCAGGGACACATGAAAGAGAAGACCAAAAT
>PVKS010005732.1:0-82962 GCA_004027875.1 Aplodontia rufa
GTGAAGTTCAGCCAAGAGGGGTAGGGCTGCTAAAGAGATTAAAGCCCTTAAAAAGAGGCCAGGCTGGGGATGTAGCTCAGTAGTAGAACACTTGCCTAGCATGTACAAAGCCTCTGGTTTCATCCCCAGCACTGGAAAAGAAGCCAAGTGCTTTGCACTGGGATACAGGAAAGATGACCTGAGAGCACCTCAGGCATTGGTAGGACTCGACCCACTGCAGGCTTAAAGGTATAAAAGTATAAGGATTTGGTCTGAGAAGGGAGCCTAGGGGCATCCTATTTGAATATGGCAATCTTAGGAATTGTTTTCTTGGGATTTGTTTCCCTGTATTCAGCCATCAAGACACTCAGAAGTCACTACGGTTTGTCAGTCCTGGTTCAGCCTGCACAGGTAACAGACCTTGGCATCATCCATGTGATGTGCTTTTGCAGGCATTTGAGAGTGGGGGGTTATAGAGGTTTCCACTGATATTTCTTGTTTTGGTATTGGGGATTGAACCCAGGGACACTCAACCACTGACCCACATCTCCTGCCTTTTTTATAGTTTATTTAGAGACACAGTCTCCTAAGTTGCTTAGGGCCTTGCTAAGATGCTGAGGCTGGCTTTGAACTTTTGCTACCATGCCTGGGTTCCACTGATATTTCAAATGAAAGCCCGGAAGGCCAGGTAGTGTATGGTTGAGTTAGAACACCTCAAGCAGCATGGACAGGGTGAGGTGTGAATTTGTGGGAGTGAAGCCAAAGTGTCAATGGAGATACAAGAAGTTAGAGACGCCAAGAATGTGGACTGTGGGTTAGGGAAGCTGCAGACAGTGAACAGAGCCAGCCCAAGAAAGAGACTATGTGGCCTATGGTCACAGAGGTGGGGCTGTCTGAGTACTTTGGAGATTACATCACACCACCAAGTGCCCTGGATGCTGAACACAAAACTATAGGATTGTTGGGTTTTGGTCCAAATCTTCCATTACCCCAATTACCTTGTGCCATTGTATCTTAGAAGTATGCAATTTTATTTTATATTTTTATAGGGGTTCACAGCTGTTTGACTTGGGTCTCAGAGGGCACTTGGACTTGTACTTCTGAGTAATGACACAATTATTAAGACTATGGGTACTCTTAGAGTTGACTGAATTCATTTTGCATAGTAAGCTGGGCATGAGCCTTTGGGAGTCATAGGCAGGATATTTTAGTTTGGCTCCGTAGTGTCCCCCAAAGGCCTGCATGTTAAAAGTGTGATAAGAAAGTAATTGAATCTTTAAGATGTGGGTTCTAGGGGAAGGAAGTTACGTCATTGGAAGCATGCTCTGGAAGGGTATCATGAGTTCCTATCCCTTCCTTTCTCTTTTTGCTTTTTGGCCAAGACATGGCAAATAGGTTTTTTGTTTTTTTTTTTAAACCATAGGCTCAAAAGTAAAGAGGCCATGAGACTATAGACTACAACATATGAAAGTGTAAACCAAAATTAACCTTTCCTCCTCTTAAGTTCTTTATCTCAGGTATTTTGTCACAACACAAAACTGAATAACACACTACCCTAAAGATTACCACTGTCATTTTGGTGTATGTTTTTCCAGATAAACTGATGTGGATTCACATATACACATATACAGCTCATATTTTGGTTTCTCTTTCCAGTGTTTTCATGGACTTAAACAAACACATATATATATATATATTTCACAGTATACATTTTCTAAAATTTGCTTTTGTTTGCTCAACAGTATATTTGGAAATCTAGCCATGCATTTAGAGGTGCATTCAAGAAATAATTACTGAGCACTTATTACATACATGCTTCATTCTAGTTTTGAAGGCACAGAAATGGACAAAAACAAAGTTCCTTTACTTACAGAGGTTTCAATTTAGAAACACTTCATTCTAGTCCACTGTATGACTATACCAGTCCTTTAGTGATTTATTTTCATTATTGCAAATTCTGGGAGGTAATTATCTTTATGTATGACTCCTGGTACACACTTCATTACTTCTTGAGGGATTAAGTGAGACTGATGAGTCACTGCATATCCACATTTCTAATCTTAATAGTTATACCGAGTTTCCTTCTAGAATGGCACATTTTAGTATTAGACTTAATTTTTGCCAATCCACTGGGAGAAAATGGGCATTTCATTGCTATATCATATGTTCATGTGCCTCCCTGATTACTAATAAGATAGTATCTTTTTGAGTCTTTTATTTATTTATTATTTATTTTTGGTACTTGGGTGGGATTAAACCCAGGGGTACTTTAACACTAAGCTACATACATCCCAAGCCCTTATTTTTTTTTTTTTTTTTTGAGACAGGGTCTTGCTAAGTTGTTTAGGGCCCTGGTACGTTGATGAGGCTGGCCTTGAACTTGCAACCCTACTGTCTGAGCCTCCCAAATTGCTGACCTTACAGGCATGTGTCATCACATCCGGCATTTTTCAGTCTGTATTAGTCACCGTTATTTGCAACTTTTATGTTTCCACAACATACAAGGTTGGGAATGAAGCCACTGCCCCACCCCATTAAATTCATTGAATTCAACTAGGAGAAATAATTTTATTATAAAAATTCACCAAATACACTCTGAGAACACTTGGCAAATTCCAGTGTTATTAACTCCTCAAGTATTATTTAACCCACCAAAAGCCTTCAGGCTCACAACAGTGTATCACCCTCTTCCTTACCCAACAGTTCGCTGCAAGACCAAATTGGCAAACATATTGGCAAAAAGTGAACTGGGTTAAAGGCAACTTCCTTCAAGGGTTTTCTGGATGGGTCTATGGAAAATTGGAGGTAGGTACATTTGATAATCACTGAGGGTGTCTATGGCCTAATCAATAAAGAAGTTAGTCACTATTAGTTTCCTCCAAAAGTTAAATTACAATCATTATTATGGATGAAGAGAAAAAAATAAGCTGTGAGAGCAGAGTTATCTGGAACTCTCAATTAAATTAACATGAATGCTTATCAACTACAGAATAGATAAATAAATTGTGGTACAGTTATATAATGGTGTACCATAAGCAATGAAAATGAATGATATAGTCTTACATTTAACAACAGCGATAAATGATAGGAACATAATGTTGAAGAAAAGAAGTCAGACACAAGAAAATACATAATGCATAATCCCCATTACATACAGTTAAAACTCAGACCAAGCTGATCTGTGATATTAGATGTCTCTCCAGGGAGGGAATACTGCTGGAAGAATGGTGAGGAGCTTCAGGGGGACTGGCAACGTTCTATTAGCTAAACATATGTTCATATCTAATAACAAAATTTAACAACAGTGATAATAAAGAACTGACATAATAGTTCCATGACCATGAAAATTAATTCAAGAAATGGACTCGGAACAAGTGCGAAATCAGATGTGAAAGACAGTTTCAAAACACAACACTGTAAATCTGTTTAACACAGAAAAAAACCCCAAGCATTTGGTAATTTCCCTTGTTCAAATTTGCATTAATTAGCATTTTAGTATTAACTACATTATTATCTGTCTACAAGTGTAAGAACTGTTTTTCTAATTTCAAAATCTATGGTAGAAACATATCTATATTAAACAGTGCAAAAGCAGGTGTATTAAGAGTCAAAATCCATGTTAGCAGAAGAAAAGATTTCTTAAAAGAATCTACTCTCCCCTGCTTCTTTTTGCATGTCTATACTACTCCTGGTAATATTTATCATGGTACTTTCCTCACTCCTACTAATTAAGAACTGTTTACCTTTATTGATTTCTTTCACATAGCTTCTGAATTGCTCAATTTAATAATAGTAATGGAAGCAGCTGTCATTATTTTGATATTATTTAACTGAAAAGTATTTATGACTTTATAAACCACAGTTCCCCTTTCCCAGACTATCATCTCAGAATTCCATTCTTAGTTTAATGGAAATATCATGTGATTAAATTTTTGTCTGGCTCTGTAAAAAAACACTTCATCTGGATTTAAAGTGTCATTGAACTTTGCAGGCATCAAATAACAGATTTGTATCTATAAAAGAAAATAGTTTTTTGTTTTTAGAATTAAAATCAATAAACCTCTTGCCAATAGTAATTTTCTAAAGCTCAGACTATTAAAGGTAGAATCAAGGACATATGGGCTTACTCTATCATTTTCCCCTAAAAAAGTGTGTGAATGAAACTCAGTGAAATTTATTTCTTAATGTTGAGTATAAGATCTTACAGTTTTAGATTTAAGTGTGTCAAAATTTATATTGAACTTTGTTCTGCCGGTGATCTATATATTGCAAATATTGTTAAGCATAAAAAAAGTTCTTGAAAAAATAAAGAAAAGAAAACCATTGTTATTCCCTCAAAAACATGGTGAAGTGTACATAAGCAATGCCGAGAGCTCACGCAGGAGAGAGCCTCCATCATAATGGAGGATTCCGACCCTGCATGACCCCAGTTCTAGCAGGTTATTTGTCACCAGTGGCTACTAAAAGTTAAATTAGGGAACAATAAATACAATTTAAAAGCCAGTTCCTGCAACTCCCTAGCCACATTTCAAGTGCTCGATAGCCACACGTGGTTAGTGGCTACCTCAAGGGACAGCACAGATATAGATTATTTCATCACTGCGGGAAGTTCTGTTGGCCAGCACCCTTTAGGTGTAAGTTAATTTCAGTTCATGGTTCCTAAAATTATCAGCTGTGGCTGCATAAAGCTACAGTGTGGCATTTGGATCAGAATAATGAGCAAACATGATTTGGTCCAGAAATAGAGCAATTTAAAGAGAAGTAATAATTACGATCCTGAAATCATGCCAAAGCTTCAGTGCACACTAGTAGGGGAAACGCCACCCAGAATCAGGTGGCTTAGGTTTTACACCTGTGCTTCTGCAACAAGTCCTTTATTCACCTGTCAAAAGCAGCCATAAACGACCTTTCCCACATCATCACGGGTGGGACGGAAGTCAAACAAGCTTAAGCACATGCTTTGGAAAGTGGTAAGCATTTGTTGTTCACATTATTGTTCATATGTTAAAGGGTTTTGGTTTCATCACTAAACCTGACCCTGGCAGTACTCTGATCTGAAATGTCGTAGGGAGGTGATTTTGTAAATCACTGTTCACATTAGGGAAACTTTACTGGTCAATTGGTTTTCACCAAGATATTACGGAACAGTGCTTTCTATGTAATGAAGTGATTAGGAATTAAATTTCTAAAACTAAGCCATGTTCAAATCAAATACATACTTTTATACAGTGCTATCCACTCAGAACAAACAAACAATAGTGTTCACTGAAATAAACAAGGCAGGAATAACTTCCAGTTAAACAATTAGGTATCATGGCTATAAACCAGAGAGGCAAGTAAATTGTAGCAGTAACCTACATTAAAACATTCTTGTACTTTAATGCACCATCCCTCCAAGATTTTCCATGTGGAAACCCATTTTGCAGGACCCTTTCATTTCACGTTCCTGTTCTGCACCAGCTACATTACCTGCTGGGAGGTTTTTGCTTCATCTGCAGTGATAAAGGGGTGCTGTCATAGCGCCATCCACCTTTTTTTTTCCATTCCCCTTTGAGAGCAAAAAAACCATACAGATCTTTCAGACTGTGGTTAAAAGAAAGCACCTGTAAGTAGTAAGGGCAGCTTATTTCTGCCTAGATAGGAGAAGAGGGAAGCACAGTTAAAATCCTCAAAGAAAAAGTGGACATGGTCTGGTATGGAATTTACAGGAAGAAGCGGAATGACTTCTGTGTGTCACCCTTTGTCCTATTTAGCTGAAAACCTAAAACTGCTCCAAGCCAGTGGGAGCAGAGATAGATTAAGATCTGTAAAGACATTAAACATCCCCATGAGAATGAAGTTGGGAGAGATTTCACGAATGGACTTCCAAAACTAAGGAAAATGCATACAAAGCTTGATGATAGCCTTTGAGATAAAAGAACCCTTACTTAAATGGTGTCTTGACATTATTTAATTATATTTTATTAACTTTTCATGGTACATTAGTTTTAGGTTTATAGAAATGACAAAGAGCAGCAGGCTCCCACATAGCCCACACTCTTCCCTATCGACACCTTACACTGTTATGGCACATTTGCCACAATAAATGAAAGACTATGGATATATTGCAAACTAAAACCCTACTTCATATTCCCTTAGTTGTTACCTAATGCCCCCCTTCTGTTCCAAGATCTCACGGTACATTGAATTGTCATGTTTCCTTAGGCTACTCTTAGCTGTGACATAGTCTCAGACTTTCTGTGTTCGATGACCTTGCAGTTTTGAGGAGTACTGGTTAGGTATTTTATGGAACATTCCTCAGCTGGGATTTGTCTGATGTTTTCATGATTAACTGGAGTTACAGGTTTTGGGGAGGAAGGCCATGAGAGTAAAATGCCATTGTCATCACATCAAATCAAGAGTACACTCCATCATTTGGCTAGGATAGTACTTGTCTGATTTCTCCACTGTAAAAATTTTTTTTCAGTGGTGCTAGGGACTGAACCAATGGCCTTGCATATGTTAGGTAAGTACTCTATCACTGAGCTACATGCCCAAGTGCTCTTCACTAGAAGGTTACTCTATTCTCCTCTTCTCATGCAGTGCGCTTTGTAAGCAAGTTATAATAGCAGCCCACTTAAGAGTGGAGAGTTATGCTCCTGCTCAAGAGGATGAAATGTCTACAGTGAATTACTTGGAATTCTTTTGTATGAGATATTAATCTCTTCTCATTTATTTATTTGTTCCATCATTTATTTATATAAGATTCACTGATATTTACTTTTTGCTTTGGGTTGTAATTCAAAACTAGTTTATTAATTTTGTTTTCAAATTGCTCCAGCTTTGGCCATTGGGAGCTCTATCATTTGATTCCCTATGACATGCCTCTGCCATTATGCCTTTTTTTTTCTCCTTTACTTTCTGATCTGTTCCAGGTCATCCTATATATTTCCTGTGCCAGTCCTAGAGCCAAACATTTCTCTAAGGAGTCTGTTCCTATTACTAGATAACGGTAATAACAGACATCAAGAACTGGGTACTAAGTGCCTTCTTTGATTTTTATTTTATTTATATATTTGTAAAAGAGAAAGTCAATTTTATTATTTTTTTCATTTGTTTTTGTTCTTCCAACACTTAGTTGTGTATGTGGTGCGGGGGATCAAACCCAGGTCCTCACACATGCCAGACAAGTGCTCTACCCCTGAGCTATGACTCCAGCCTCCCTTCTCTGGCTTTAAAAGGTACTTTCACATATATAGATTTCTCTCTTTTCCACAACCCCATCAATAGATGAATAAACTAAGGCTTGGAGTAGTAAGGGATTTGCTCAATATGAATGCTAATAATGGTAAGACTGGCATAAAGTCAGTCTTCAGATGATCATTTCACATCCCTTCCACCATCTGATGTCATTTAGATGAGAACACACCACCAAAGATCACATTAACAACTTCTAGGAATAAGAGAAAAAGAAAGACAACTTTCAGAAAATATTCTTCTCAAGAGGGAAAATTTAACAGGGTTGTCTGAGAGACTCTCCTGTCTATCTAAAGAAACAACTGGAAAGTTTGTCATCTATGGAAAGAGTACTTTATTCCATAGCAGTAGTTCTCAACTGGTTGTGATTTTGCTCCTCACCCCCTGGGACATTTGGTAATGCCTGGAGACATTTTTGGTGAGTGAAGGCTTCTGCTATTGAAATCCACAGAGAGGGCAGGACTACTGCTAAACATCCTAAATGCACAGAACAGTTCCCACAACAAAGAATTACCCAGTTCAAAGTGACAAGTGCAAAGTTAGCCAAAGCAGTGCCTACTAGAAGAATTTCATTCAACTTTATACCATTTCTACTCTTGCTGGGTTACTTTTTTTGTTGGTGGCTTTTGACGGACAAACATGGAAAGCAAGCTTTGTCTCATTCTGTGATTTCATGAATCAGCCTATCAGAAGAAAAAGTTAAGGAATGTGCTTCTCAATCAGATAAGAGACTGTCATGGTTCTTTACTTATGGGACAAACATAAATGGAAATGCTCTTTATAACCAGTTGCCTGAGTTCAGCTGGGCGAGGGTGGAGCAGTAACTCCCCCAAGGGGTCCTGATGGGGAAGGTCTCCCATGGTCCACCATTAACTGGCCATGCAGTCTGCCACCTTCTGGTTCAGGAGCAAATTGTACAGAACAGTGAGGTAGGTTTGGAAACCTGCCAACAAATGGGTGAAGTGTACTAATTAGATGGCTGTTACCCAGAAACTGTTGCTTACTACTTCGTGACCTCAATTTGGAGAGGAATCAAGTGACTGAATCCCTGTTTGTTGATGTAGTCAGTGACCACCCAGCAGTTTGACAGGAGAAAGAACTTTTTTTGTTTACCAGGATCTCTCTTGGAAGTTTTAGAAAAAGCTTGCTCACTCTTGGTACTAACAAGTCAATAAAGGACATTTTTTTTCTGAGCAAAGCTAGGACCCTGGGGCCACAAAATGCCACTTCCTACTATGCAAGATTTTGGAGAGCTTACAGCAGAATTCTGTGGGATGAATCTATTTGTGGTGCTCCTGATGCAGTAGGCATGTTTATATGAAGTGCTCAATGCACCATAATGCCTGGTACACAGGAACAGTTCTTGGATTACAGCAACAATAAAGAACACATGTTTACTTAGTATTTCCCTGTGTCAGGCTCCGTGCTAAGAGCTTTATACATTATCTCACTGAATCCTCATAACTAGTCTATGAGATAAATACAACAATTTCAGGTTTCATAGGTAGAATCATAATTGTGTCAAAAGACCAATGCTAAATAATCAAAAAGTTGTAGAGCTGGTATCTGAATCTCTAGTATTGAAAATGTGGATACATTTATTACCAAATTATATGGTCCTCTAACCCCACTACAGCCACTCAAATTATTATTAACCACTGAACCTGGCAATTTGTTCCTAAAATTTGGCAGATGGTGGGTCATGAACGTTAACAGTTGTTGCTCCCAGTAATTTCTGATGAGTCAATTTTTCTTAGCTTTTCAAATCAGTCAAGATGATAACCAGAGACTTAGTGTATTAGGAAATAAAGCCTTTTGGTGGCTTTTGCAAAAGGTTCAGTTTTAAGTCTCATATGGACCCCAGGAAAGGGAATGGTGCCTGCCAACTGTGGGTGCTACGTGGTTCAGGACACTGAGACAGACATCACTACCAGGGCAGAACACATCAGCATCGAGATGCCCATGAATCTGCTAGGGCCCTAGCTGGACAGCAGAAGATAGTGGGGGTGAGGATAACAACTGGCACACTGACAATGGAGAAAGCAGGTGAAGGTAGAAGATCAGAGGAAGTCTGTCCTACCAGGGACAAGACACTCTGCTTCCCAAGACCCTCTAGCTATGAGCCTGTGGCTCTGAGAAAGACAGACAGCTGCAGAAGAGTGAAGACCCCTAGAGACCAGGTCTTCCAGAAATGAAAGAAAAAAACAGCTGGTCATGTGCTACTCAACAGGTGTCCAGAGAAAATACATCTATCTGAGAATACCTCCAAAATCTGGGTAGAAGACGGGTAGAAAAGGAAGCATCTCCTCTCCTGGCTCATGATAAACATGTGAATGTTAAAAACAGCACGCACAAGTACAAGAAGGAAAGGTGGAGAGTCTGAGCCAGGACCCCCACACTGTGCAATCAAGAGCCAGCAAACACGACCCAGAAGATCAGCAACACTCATAAAATGTCAAAGCAGACAGGGTAAATGCTATTTTGTTTGCTGTGTAATGAAGCTACTCCTCCCGTCCTCCTGACCTCTAGCTTCTATGTACTAAATATAATTTTATATAAACAACATCCAAATATTTTGAGCATTTTTAAATGGATCTTTCTCTATGCTATTAAAATAAAAACCCAACTGAAAAGAGATACCTGTTCTTTTTAAACTAAGCTAATTCGCAATAACGGGTTGATACATAGTTTGGGGAAAATTTAAGTATAACAGGTTTACATTTTAATTACATTGATGCTGTCCTATTGATATGTATTTTGTTGTTATTTGCACAATACAAAAATACAGAAAAATTTAACTTACATTTAGGAAATTACAAGTATGTCCTGGAAAATACAGATATCTATCAGTTAAAATAATGTAATTCCTAAAAGCTGTTCCCAAGTGATTTGGAATTTCAGCCATCAAAGAAGTTAGAGGCTTATGAAATATATGACTGAGGAGAAAAAAGAGTCCTTTTTGAGACATGATCTGATTCCTGTAGACAGAATGAGGTCAGGAGATCACAGGGATACCAGAATGTCATGGTTAGCCCTTTAACATTAATAATATTGGTTATTTGTGAAAACACCAATCACAGAGTCTTACAGTAGATGCTCAAATTCTGGAAATGTAAATGAATGATTAAATGAGCAAAATTCTCAATAAATATGGATAGAAGATAGGGAATCTCTTCCCATCTCCTCATTCTTCCTTCCCAATTTATGGCTCAAAATATCCCTTTTTCTTTCCTTGTTTCTTCTTTTGGCCAGGTCAGAGGTGGATGCCTGTATTTCCAGAGATTTAGCAGTTTGAGGCAGGAGCATAGCAAATTAGAGGCCAGCCTCAGCAATTTAGCAAGATTCTTTCTCAAAATTAAAAGCTCTTTTATGGCACTTCTAAACAGGGCTCAGACAGAATATCTTTTTGGTCTTCAAACCCCATCCATGATCTCGTACACTACTCTGTGCAAGCCAAATTTATTTAATTGCAGTGAGTTGTTACTGTTGATCTAAATTGATCTACATTTCAATATTTGCCAATGAATACAATTAGCTGATTATCAAAAGAGTCTATTACGTTCTAAAGACGTGCCTTCTTAACCAGAAATTTGGAAGATGTTCTAGTAGCTGTCTTTTTAACCCCTGGTTATGTAATTTGGGAGAGGGAGCAGGAAAATGATATAAAGCGATTATTTCAAATGTGGTCATGTCTAAAAGAAGAATATTTGGATTATTGTTGGCACTGCTATACTTAACTATTCTTAAAAAAAATGAACATTTAAAAAAATGTTTTGGTCATACACTGGCCATGACCAAGCAAACCTGGTATACTACCAGTTCCTTATCAATAGCAAAATAATGCTAATTTAATAAAAATTTAAGGTAAACTTAATAGAAAAATAAAGGAAAAAAAGTAGTGCTCCCATAAAATTTCCAGTGGTTGGGAGACCCAACAGTCTTCTCTGGGGCATCACTTTTATAGTATATTGGTAAAAAATCCTGATGTAAGGAAAGTCATTTTATAAGTAGTGGATACACTGTTTTACCTACTCACGTAAACCTTGCATTACGAATCAAGCCTATTTTATTTTATAGAAATTTACCATCTTGACATTTCAGTAAACAAGAGAAAAAATGATGACATCATAAATTATGACCCTAGACTAGAAACCAAAACCACTCCATGCTACCCAGGGATAAGATCAGGGTGCAGGGAGTCTGGAGAGAAGGGTGAGGATGGGTGAGACAAGAAAGTGACACAGCTTTAGGCTTGAAACATTTCAGTGGATCTTCTACATTTGAGTGGGAATGCAGTATGCCACAGATATCCATGGATAACATTTTGCCATCAGAACTTAAAATATGCATGTATCAAAGTAACACGTACACAGTAAAAATACTACAAGAAACTAGAGTAGCTTACAATGAAAACAAAAATAGGTTCTAACTCACCTGACCTTCAGCACTGCTCCCAATCCTCTCAGTAATTTGTTTTTAACTTTTTTGGTAATTTATATTAAAAACTCTAAATATACAATTATTATATTTATACTTTATATTCATAGCTCTAAACAATTATATTCTTAATTCAAAAGCTACAGACTTAATTCAATTGACTTCCCTTTAAGAAATGAGGACTGACTTAATTTATATTACCCTTTATTATTTTTTCCTTTCTTCATAATTTTTAAAGTTATAATTTTATTCTTTTACTGGTCACTGGTAACTTCAAATAACACAAATAAAGCTCTATTGTTCCATCACTTTTAAATTCCTTCTAATATAAAATATGCCATGAGAGATTCTCCTCTTCCACCAACTCTCCAATCCCCTCCTATATCCTCATTTCTTTCAGATCTTTTTTTTCAGGTTATCAATCTTCCTATACTTTGTCTATATTAGTATTTTTTAAATTAAAGGAAAATAATTTGTTTTCTGTATTGTGAATATTGTTCATTATAAAAATAGTTGTGTTAGAATACAGTTCTACATCTAGGGTTCAGTTTTTATAATCTTAGTCATGTGAAAGAACATATTATTACTAGAATAAACTCAGATGGATTTCCTGGTCTTTATTTTCATAATTGCTCAAAATCACGTCACATTTCTGTTGCATGATAACTGGACCACGATGTTACTGTCCAGCTTTAAACTTTACCTAGAGTTTCTGATTGTCTTTATTTTTATATTATTCACCAAATCCTCAAATTTTTCCATTATGATACTTGGGTCCAACATATAAAGATGAAAAACTCAAGGTTTATTGTAGCACAATTATGATTAAACTTTTGAAAATATTATTTTGTTTTTAAATGCTTAAAGATAATTGCTTGCTCAAGTGCTGGTGAGCAGAGAGATAAGACAGATGCATTCTGTGCATATTAATGACTTTCATTTATTTGGTAATGTGGATTTGTAAAACACTTCCATCACATCTTATTTGATGCACTCAATCCATTAAGCAGGGAATATTTTCTCTATTTCACAGATAAAGCAATTTAAGATTAGGGAGGCTGAGACAACAAACACAGTAAGTAAGTTACAAATTCCGGATTTTAAATTAAGTTTTTAAAATTTTTTCAAAGGCCAGTGTTCTGTACTTCTACCACAGCTGCCTGACACATGGGCTCTTTCTGCCCTTTGTTTAAAAGTAGATGATTTTTTAATAAAGTCTTTGTTATCAATTATAGCACTCCTATGAGAAGGAAGAGTACTTACACTCCTGACTTATTACTAGATGCTATAAGGCAGGATTTTTGTAAATAAGCAACCGGAAATCTGGCAGAACTAAGAGAAAAATACAAATAAACTGAAAGGCCATTATATTAAGAGTTGCTGCAACAGGAAATGGAACAGTCAAAAGAGGCCAAAGATCCAAGAGCATTTTCTAAAGTAACGCATGATAGTCGGTATGGCACTGGGGCTTGCGGTATATAAGTAATAATATAAACACTCACAAAACTAAGAAGTGATCCCAATCATACTCCGACCAACCCCGTACATCATACAAACAGCGTTTTAGGAACAACTCCTCTTATTGACTCCACACAGCCAAAGGAAACCAGAGACCACTCAGAGGGAGAACCAGGAAAATGCTGGGTAAGGAATCAAGGGATGCTGAGCCCATTCCAGAGAGGTGAGTAGAAGGTTTCATGTTAACAACCGGAAGAATTCCTAAGAGAGGAAATGTACCTTCAGAAGCAGCAGCAAAAAACATTAGCATCTGGACCAGGCGAATTCTGGGTAGCTGAAGTTTTATACTCTCAGTATAGTTACAAGGTGAAACCTAAATACTCAATTTCAAAACCTGAATTTCATACTTATCTTTTGGACTACAAAATAAATGCTTTTTAATGCTCTTTAATTTGAGAGTTCTGACTTTATATCAAAAGAAAATTGCTTAGGAAGATTCGGGCTTTTTTTTTTTTTTTTTTTTTTTTTTACTGGAAACCCAGGTGCACCTAACCTCCGAGTTGCTCCCTAGACCTTTTCAGTTTTAATCTTGACATCTGTCTCACTAAGTGGCTGAGGCTGGCCTTGAACTTACATTCTCTCGCCTCAGCCTACCAAGTCACTGGGATTACAGGAATATGCCACCCTGCCTGACAGAGTTTGCTCTTTAAAAATAATAGCCTATTTAAACATTAATAGAAAGGTGGAATCTAATTTGAGTAAGAAGAAAAGTGCACTTCAAGTCTTTCATTTGCATATGGTTAAAACTTGTTACCAATTTTTCTCTTTTTCAAATGAGGGGAAATGCATGTTAAGTTTTGGAAACAGAAATGGCATTTCATAAAAATATGTGATTACACAAAAAAGAGGATGTTGCTTTCCATCGGTAACGTTAGCTGATATTGAGAGCTCACCATGTATAAGGCACTATGCTTAACAAATATGTATCATCAGGATAATGTAGCCTAATCCCAATTTTAACTATGAGCAAACAGATGTACAGAGATTAACTTGCTTAAGTCATCTGTCACTGAACTATACTCCTAGCCCTCTCTACATGACAAACTCTTACCATGATATTGATGATTACAAGTTTTCATCTGAGTAATGAAGGGATATGAACTGGATAAGTTTCATAAACCTAAATACTCATTCTCATGCTTGTTCATAATTTCTACCCCAGCTCTTTTCTGATTTGAATTCATCTCTGATAATGTTTCCTTTCCTCTTGCTGGTGAGGTCATTAACGAACAAGAACCAGGCAACTCAAGGTTCCAGAATACAAATGTGGAAATATTACAAATCACTATATATATTTTTAGAAGTTAGGTACCAGGAGCAATATGTCAGAATTTAGATGTTAGCTGTAAAACTTACATAAACTATGTTATTTTTTTTAAAGTTAGTCAAATTTGCATGTTCTACTTACCAACAGGATGATTTTCATTATAGTTGGACTCTATTTTCCTACTACACGTGATACCATGCAATTGGGGTTATTAGTCTGTCAAACTAATCGATGTATAAAAGTCATTATGAGTTAGTGATTGCTGAACACTATTTCATCTCATTTTTATAAATCTATTTGTAAATATTAACGAAGCACCTGCTAAAGTACAAATCTCTTGCACTATGTTTCTCTTCTCTCCTCCTTTCCCTTGAATCTCTTCTCACCTTCCCCTTCCGGAGAAACATGGGGAACATCACACACTAAGAACAATAAGGATTTTTGTTTTCTTAAATACCTCAGATGCTTTTCCTTGTGCAGTATTTTAAAGGAACTTGTCCTGGAGTTTGGGTTAAAGGTATAAATCCTCACTAAACTACAGAAGAAAAGATACTTTTTCTTCTTCTTCTTTTTTTTTTTAAGACAGAGGGACAATGGTGGGGAGCGGGAAAGAGAATCAATTTTATTCGGTTTTTCATGTGGCTTTCATTGCTACAAGACTTTGTTGTGTACGTGGTGCTGGGGTTCAAACTTGCATACTTGTGCATGCCGGGCAAGTGCAGCAACCACTAAGCCACCCCTCCAGCCCCATAGTTGAACAGTCTTAATGGGGCAGAAACACATTTTTTTTTTCAGAGAGAGAGGGGCAGTGAGAGAGAGAGAGAGAGAGAGAGAATAAATTTTATTTCGTTTTTTATGTGGCTTTCATTGCTCCGACACTTTGTTTTGTACCTGGTGCTGGGGTTCCAACTAGTGTCCTTGTACAAGACAGGCATGTGCTGTAACTGCCAAGCCACCACTCCAGCCCCTACATATTACATTTTTAAAGAATGGTTTTTCAGGGGCCAGGCATGGTAGCATATGCCTGTAATCCAAGCAACTCACGAGGCTGAAGCAGGGGGATCACAAATTCAGAGCCAGCCTCAGCAACTTAGCAAGACCCTGTCTCAAAATAAAAACAGGACTGGGTATGTTGTTCGGTGATAAAGCACTCCTGGATTTAATCACCAGTACAAAAAAAAAAAAATCTACCTAAGTTTAGAACTAAGGTTTTGACCCACTTCTAAAGCTAACTTGACATGCAACTATGAGGAAGTCACTTGGGCTTCTTAAAATAAAGAGCTGGAGTCAGATAATTTCTCAAACCTAGTCCAACTCTGGAATTCTAGGAATTCCTTACATTTATCTTTATAAACAGGGGTAACTACTAATGAGGACCATGTATAAGCACCACAAAGAACTGGTCCCAGAGGCCCTGGGAGCTTGTCTCCAGCATCTTGTTGGATTTCTAAAAGCTAGCAGACCTGCCCCTCCTCAGCAGAATGACTCCTTCCAGCCGTTTCACACACCACATGACTCTGGTAGTTCAGCTGTCACAAATCCAGAGACCACTACATTTTTGGCAGCTGTGCAGGTCTAAAGTCTTTCCTGTTTGATTTTACTCAAGATCTAAAAAAGTAAAAGTTGAATAAAAGAGATTTTTCGCATTGGGTATTTATCCCTATAACTATTGTCATTTTTTTCCCCTCTTGACAATTTTAGCTGTGTTAAAAGGAACAATTACTGTGGCCAGGGTTTTACTGTGTATTCTCAAATTACCAGCACCACTAAGTCAAGTCACTATTCTAAATCTGCTAACAAAACAATTTATCTCCTCTTTCAAAATAAGAATTATCAGAAATTACCTCCTTTCATTGTGTGACAATAATCTCACTTCTCAAGCAAAAAGACAACATTTTATATCATAAGGAAGGAAAAATAGGCAGATAATTTTAAAATATTGTTTTAGTTCAGAGAATACTCACTATTGGTTGTTGAAAAATGTGGGGATGTGAAGAGATGAAAATAAGCGTGTACTGACAACCTGCAATGTGCCAGGCATTTTATATATCACATCCCATTTAATATCAACTACCTCTGGTGGATATTGCCATATCCATGGTACAGCTCAGAGCCCTGAGATTGATTCAGAGCGCTGAAATAACTTGCCCACATTTAAACTGAGTCCAGGTAGTTTCCATGATGTCATTATTTTGTCACTACCTCCAAATATTATAAGAATATGTATTTCACTACTCAGTGAAATCAGTTTAAAAATCTTAAACCGGGCATGGTAGTACATGCCTATAATCCCAGAGAATCAGGAGGCTGAAGCAGGAGAATCACAAGTTAAGTTCAAAGCCAGCCTCAGCAACTTAACAAGGCCCTAAGCAACTTAGTAAGACCCTGACTCAAAATAAAAATTAAAAAACAGGCTGGGGATGTGGCTTAGTGGTTAAGCATCCTGGGGTTTCATCCCTGGTACAAAAAAAAAAGTCTTAAAAGGTGAATGCATATACATTGCATATTATTGCACATTATATGATAAAAGGTTTCAGTACTTCATTTGAAGGGATCTTAATAAGCATTTTGCACTTGGCTAAGTAACTACTATTACTTCATTCTCCCCTACCTTCTACATATGAAGGGATTTTTATATTCATTTCTTATTAAAGATACAGTTCTATAAAAATCACTTTCTTCATCCTCGAGACATTTTAACATAGCCAACCATAAATATTTACTCTCTCTTGACAAGCAAGAGCCTTTTTAAAGGAGAGAAAAACAGTCTACAAACCTGGCTTGAACTTATGAACTTTATTTCACCCACAACAGCTACAGAGTACCAAGAGTCTCCGAAGCACAACTCAGTGTCATCCAACACTCAGTCATTTGCATGTTCGGTCAGGTTTTCTCCTCTCTAATGAAAACAGGATTACTCGCACAAAATATTTAGAAATAACTTAAAAATACATAAAGAATACACATCAAAGTCAGGAAATATAAATAAAATGTCAAAACTAGAAAAACAAAATATAAAAATAGAAGCATACAGCAACACTGGAACTGTATTTAAATCCCAAATTGGACTGTGAACTTAGTAGTACTCAAAATGGGAGGAAATATTCATACATACACAATTACACAATTCTAACGATCTATAAGAGACAAAAGTTCTAGTTCATATAAAGATAAAGCTTTTCCCTAACTTTTGATGAACAGAGATAACTATAAGAAATTTCTCAGGATTGGTAAACTAAAAAAGAGCAAAACTCAAAGAGGAAAGGCATTCCTGAATGTTTCATTGTAACTTGATCCAGTGAATCCCTGGAAAATTTATTGTAATGATGAGTAAATTAATAGGTAAAGACTTTGCCACAATTAAGAATATTCAAGACTACAACTTTTAGAATTTATAAGATTTGTTTTAAAGATAGCCCAATTTTAATGAGGAAGTCCATGTTACTATTATATTTATCCATCCCAATTACAAATGCAGACTCCATATTTTAAAATGATGGAGGTGTTTAATTAACCTTAAATATATAAAAGCAGCAAAAAATAAAATAAAAAACAAGACAATGCTATGAAATGGGCCTTATATCCTTAAATCAAAAGTTATACAAAGCCAGGCATGGTGGTACATGCCTGTAATCCCAGTAACTCAGGAGGCTAAGATAGGAGGATCCTGAGTTCTAAGCCAGCCTCAGCAACTTAATGAGACTTATTTAGTAAGATCCTGCCTCAAAATAAAATATACAAAAATAGGCTGGGTATGAGGCTATGTGGTTAACTGTTCCTGGGTTCAATCCCTGGTACCAAAAAAAAAAAAAAGAAAGAAAGAAAGACAAGTCTCCTATAAATTGTAAAAAACAAACAAACAAACAAAAAAAAAAAACATACAGAAAAGCATAAACCCCAAACCCCATAAATCTGTATATCAGTGAAATGTTATAAAAATTCTGTTCTTCAATGGTGTCTTGGCTCTTCATGCCTATTACATTTCCATATAACGTTAGCATCAGTTTTACTCCTATAAAGAAACCTGTTAAAAATTTGATTGGAATTGTACTGAACTCATACAGTCGATCTGAAGAGCTAACATCTGGACTGGAGTGGTGGCTCAGCAGTTATGGTGCTTGCCTGGCATGCGTGAGTACACAGGGGTTTGAACCCCAGCACCGCATACACAATGAAGGGTTAGAGCAATGAAAGCCACAGGAAAAACTAAATAAAAATTGTATCTCTCTGTTTCTGTCCTCTCTCTCACTGTCCCTCAATCTTTAATATCTAACTTGGACTATTGTGAATGCCACTAAGAAGATTCCATCTGGTATATATTGCAGAATGCAATGGCCATGTCATTGGAAATGCTAATTTTAACTTTATAGAATAATATCCACAATTTTAAAAATTGGCTCAATTTATACTCCCACCAGCAGTTCGTGGTTTCCCTTTGTGCCACACAGAACCAAGCATCGATACCACTATATTCTTTAATTCCAAACATTCTGATAAGTATCTACTATATCTCATTGAAATTTTAATTATTATTTTCCTGACTGCTCATATGCATGAGCACATGTTTTATGTTTACTGGACATTTAGAGTTCCCTGTTTGTAAATCACCGGTCAAGTCTTTTGCTCATTTATCTACTGGGTTGCTGTCTTCTTATTACCGTTTATAGGATTTCTTTTGGAAATAAGTCATTTTATGGCTACACGTATTTCAAATATCTTCTATCTTTTTATTCTCTTTATAATGTTTTTGATGAAAAGAAATAACTTACTTTTTAATGTTTATCAAATTTATCCATTTTACTTTAAGATTAGTACTCCAAGTTAGAGACAACTCAGATGCCCATCAGTAGTGCAGTTGATAAACCATGTACCATTACAAGAGAATTCTACTCACTAATGTGAATAATGAAATTATAGCTATACCAAGACAATGAATGGATCTTACAGTGTATGTGAGAGAAAGCCAAACACAAGAAGTAATACTGTGTAATTGCATTTATATAGAGATTTTTTAAAGAGAGAATGAAATTTGTTTTTATTTTTCATCTTATTTTTATTTATTTATTTTTCTGACACTTGTACAAGTGGTGCTCGGATTCAAACCCAGATCCTCATGCATGCCAGGCAAGGACTCTACCACTGAGCCACCTCTCCAGCCCCTATATAACAGATTTTTAAATGGGATAAAGTACAGCATCACTACATAGTAGAAGAACAAGGGTGTGAGTACTAGCGGGAAGTTCCATTTGGGGAATGATGTTGAAGACACATGGGATCCTGGAAAAGTTCTATTTTTTGGTCAGCAATTACATGAACATATAAACTGGCATCAGCAGGATCACTGGCTATCCAATCAAAGAGTGACTTTCATATCACTCCAAGGATCTTTAAGTAGATCCTTATACGTACATTTCCAAAAGAAAAAAAAAGATCAGGCTAAGTAACCTGAGTATGACTGAAACAAACAAGAGCATCAAAGATAGGTGTGCAAATCAAACTGGAACTACAACATTTAATGAGCTCATAAAGGAAGCTAACTAGATTTCTATCGTCAGACTACCATACCATATGCTTATTCAAAAATCTGCTATTCTTTTTGATTACCTCTGGGATGATTAAAACAATGTGATATCAGTATGTCCATTTTTCAAATGGTCTACGTGAGTGTTAATATTCAGGGAAAGAGGGAAAGCCAAATATACAGTTCTCTGAAGTAAGCACTAACATCTGATCAGAGTAAGAATGTCATTCCTCCAGCTATGACAAGCTTTCAGAATTCATTATTCTAAAGCAATATTAATAAGAGGAGGCATATTTTGACACTAACAGTGAATGACACACACTGGGTAAATAGCTATCATAAATTATTCTGAAATAAGTTGCCATTCCTCTGTACTCATAGCAACACTACTTGAAATTAAGTATATCCACTTATGATAAATAAATAAAAAGTCGGATTAACATATCTAGTTTTATAATTTTTCAATCTGCTTAGACTATTTCAGGACAAAGAAATAATGACTTGTATAACCATAAAAATGTGACTTTTAAAAATTTTCTTTTTACTGTTCACTGGCTTTGTGCCCACAGACCCAAAACAGGGGAAAAAAAATTAAAAGGAGCAGGAAATACAAGGATGTGTTTTTTAAGGAAGATGATTTTTAGGATAAACACTCAAACACCACATTTGTTGGGAGCTCGAGCATTTTCTCTGATCCTTACCAAAGTCAAACAATCCATGAGTTTTTTGTTTACTTCCATTCTTAGATGTTTACATTTATTTTTATTGAGAAATCACATTTTTTTGAGGGGATCGATCAAGAAGTTCTACTATTAGGTGGAAATTGATCTATATTTTCAAGAGAGCTAAAATTTTTGTCTGTTCTGTGAAGCTGCTTTCACCAACCCCATGTTGAATTTGAAAAGTCCATTCTTCAGAGAAAAAGTTGGGAGCACTTGGTAATTTGATTTTCAATTACCATTTTCCCCTTAGACTGCTTCAATAACAATCAACTGAGAGAAGGCTCATGTTCTGCTTTGTTGCAGAGATACCTTTTAATGAATGGGCTCAGGATCTGACCCTCAGTTCCTAAGTTTGGATATAAACAGGGATACACAGAGATGTTTGTGGAGTCCTTCTGTCCTCTCCACACATCAAGAGAGGCTGACTTCAAGTTCAGGAGTTTAACAAAGCGTTCTGGATCTGTGATCAACATGATCCTCAGCTTGTTATAAAATGAGGATTTTCAAGAAAATTAACACTTTTTACTTAGATCACGTAAGTTTATCCACTCCTCTTCCTCACCCTCCTCCACTAACATGATATAACTCTCCATTCATTTAGGTCTTGTTTTATTTTCTTTCAATATTGAATAGTTTTGTGCACTTTCAACAGGTTTTACTGATTTATCCTAATACTTAATATTTTGTACTCTTCCACTTCCTGATTTCACAATTTTTTGAATAAATTCCTTTAATCAAAAAGTTTAAGGGCTCTGGAAAGCACAGAGCTTAAAAGTAATTTACAGTATTTTAAGGAGTAGATTAAATTTTCTGTGCAAAGGAGATCTCAAAAAGTTTAGACTTTATGGGACTGGAGTGGTTGCTCAGTTACAGCACTTTCCTGGCATGTGGGAGTTTGAACCCCAGCATCACGTACACAACTAAGTGTCAGAGCAATCAAAACCACATGAAAAACCAAATAAAACTGATTCTCTCTCTCTCTCTCACTGTCCCTCTCTCTTAAAAAAAAAATAGTTTAGACTTCATGTTCTATGCAAAAGATAATCCTGGCTAGGGCTTTATCTCTCATAAAGCCCTAAACTCACTTTGTCTCTCTCTCCCTCTCTCGTATTTAAATCCTAAAAGTACACCTGGCAAAAAATAGCAAGCATTCTTGATAATCATAATTTAAAGAAATCACACACAGAATCAGTTTCAAAGGTTAACCATTAACTAAATAATTTTTATTATCTGCTTCTAAATATATAATATTTTAAATTTAGCAAGGTCATTCACTTAAGTAGAAAATTTATATAATTAAAGAAAAAGTCCATGAATATATTTTAACCTACTTTACAATAAAACAGATGGAAGCTATTTATAATATTTAGAGTGGTGAGTTTCAACACAGAAATAATAATAAAGTCTAGATGGTGCCTGCTTTGGGATATATTCTACCCAGTTTTTTATTTCAATTTGTAATGACCAGAATAAAAACACAGTTAATTGAAAAACATGTAATGGATGATATCAACAGTTAAGGGAAAGAGCAAAGGAGCCCAAGCTACAAGACTAAGCTTTATTTGTGTTGAGAATCTGTTGAAAATGGAAAGCTCATGTCACAAAGGATTTAGTTTGATAGTCTTACGCATGAATTCAACTCTGTGGGACACCACTCAATACTTTTACTGAAACTAATCCACATGTTATAAAAGATCTGCACTGTAAGTAGGACTTGCAATGTTTAGTTATGGTTCTCTGAACATTTTTTACTGATATATGTGCTGCAGTATTCAATTCTGCAAGACAAAGATTACATTAAACATAAATCTAGGGGCTGGAGAGGTGGCTGAGCAGTGGAGTGCTTGCCTGGAATGCACAAGGACCTGAGTTTGAATATCAGCACCACATATAAACCTAAATGTCGGAAAAACAAAAACTAGATGAAAAAATGAATAAAAACTGACTATGTTTCTCTCTATATGTAGATATATATTATATAAAGTTATATATAAAGCTCTTAAAAGCTTTCCAAAATTATGTGGGGAAAGAAAAAGTTGTTTTAAAAAGAGAAAATATAAAAGACAGGCACATAAAAACAAAAAAGAAGACTATACTATTGTCTCAGTCTGACACCTCCTTGTCTTATAACGGTATCTTTGCTAGCACTGAAACCTTTAACATAGTTTTGTTTGTAAATGCTTTTTGATATGTCAGTATTTTGAAACAAAGATGCAAACAAAGATGGAAAAAGTTAAAGTTTTTAATTAAATTAAAAATATTGGTTGACGGTGCTTGCCTGGCATGTACAAGGATGCAGGTTTGAACCCCAGCACCACATCACGTATACAACAGAGTGTCGGAGCAACAAAGGCCACATGAAAAACAAACAAAAAAATCCCCCAAAACAAAGAACAATACACACACACACACACACACATATATACACACACATACACACACATACACACATATACACACATACACACATATATACACACATACATACACATACACACACATATACACATACACACGTATACACACATACACACATATATACACACATATACACACACACACATACATATGAGATTCTCTCTCACTGTCCCTCTCTTTTAAAAAAATATTACTTGAAGGAAATCGATATCTTATATAAAAAGGTCTCACTATTCTGTTTTTTGTTGTTTACAGGGAGTTAAAAAAGCAAAGGGAATTAGGACACTGAAGCAAAGCTAAAGGGTAGCCAGGGAAGGCTAAACGTTCTTACATTCTTCAAGTAACGTGAACGACTCCAGAGCTGCCAGCTTCCAGCAGCAGTGATACTTAGTATTCTGAGAAGTTACTGGTTGGAAGGGGGACTGCATGCAGTCTGTAGAATATGTATATTCTTTTATATACTCTTATTTATACTCTCACACATTCTCAATCAGTTCTTGTCAAAATATGAATTCTAAGGATGAGCTAGTAAAAAGCAGAACAGGATACGCTAACTCCTAACATTCCAATCTAAGAAAACAATTGCTGTGCTTCATTGTACCCATATCTAGATACTTCTCTTCAGTGGTTAACATGACTCCCCGCTTTTCTCCAAAACCATGTGTACATTTTTCTTCTGCTGTCTATTAAGTGGGATACTCAGATGGTGGTCAATGTTGTCTCCCTTACAGTTTAGGCTCTTGTAGGCAGGAACGTCAGGTTTGTTATTTTTCAGCATAATACCTCGCATGCCCATGCATCGTGATGGTGATTACAACTTAGATCTTATTAGTAGTAGTAGTACAGGGGATTTAATACAGGAATGAGTACCACTAAGCCACATCCCCAGTCCTTTTTAAAATTTAAACTTCCTTTTTTTAAATTTTGAGATACGGTACTCACTAAATTGCTGAGGCTGGTCTTGAACTTGCAATCCTCCTGCCTCAGCCTCCCATGTGGCTGGGATTTTAGGTGTGTGCCACCGACTATGCCCCACCTTTAACATTAGATATTATTAATACTTCCAAAGATCATGTCAGAATAACATGCTCAGTGAGTGATAAAAAAGTCAAGATCTTAATTACTTCTTACTTCTAAAATGATGGTGAGAATCTCATCTTCATTGTCCATTTAAATTTCTTTATATTTCCTTTTGCTAAAAGTTCACAACATACAACAGCGCACATTTGCTACTGTATTTTCACTATTACTATTCCCTAAGCATCTTTATTAAATGAATACAGGATTTCTCAGTGGCAATGTTAATCATATCCCCAAAAGACTTTCCAGACAGCATCTCCATATAGCAAAATACATCAATGAAATATGGAAGACACCTTTCCTTAGATGAGTGTGCTTATTTAAAAATTCAAAACAGCCTCAAATGTAAAATTGTGTTTTAAATGACTACTTTAAATCTTTAACAATTCTATTTCTATTTTGGTTATACATTTATCTTAAGAAACCAAATTTTAAGTTGAAATATCTAATTTAGAATGTTCTATTCAAAGTCTATCATGGTTTAACTTGGTTATATGAATTACACTATAATAGTGATTCCTTCATTATGTCAAATTCTTCCTCCTAAAAAGACATAATTTTCCTATATTTATGATTATATATTTCCAAAACAGAAATTGCAAGAATACCAAGAAACGTAAAAATCACCAAATGCTTGAGAAATTTATTAACACCAGCTAGCAAAAGATATTTATTTTATCACACCATGTGGTGACAGAAATTTCATTCACACATCTTGTAGCTGCACTCTAATGTTTAGTATAGATCTAAAAGGATATTAGTATGTATAATTTTCCTATTATTAAGCAGGTTTTTTTTTTATTTTTGGTCCAGAGATTGAACCCTGAGGTGTTTAACCACTGAGCAATATCCCCAGTGCATTTCTATTTTTTACTTTTGAGACAGGGTCTTGTTAAGTTGCTCAGGGTCTCACTAAATTGCTAAGGTTGGCTTTGAACTTGCAGTCCTCCTGCATCAGTCTCCCAAGATGTTGGGATTACAGCCATGCACCACCACACCCAGCTATTAAATAGTTCTTAAGAAAATATCAAAGGAAGAATGAAAATAAAGCTGTTATTCTGTTAACTTCCAAGTTTAAGAATAAAAATGATTAAGAAGGAAAAAAGATCTGCTTTAAAAACATTACCTCCTACATATTACTTTGATTGTTTTTGAAAATTTGAAGCAAAACCCAAAACTAATAAAGCATTTTAGGACGGGTACACAATAATAAATCATCTTACTGACATATCTGAGAGATATAGATGATGAGCAAAATATGGAGGCAGACATTACAGGGAAGGGGCAAAAAATAGCACAGGTGAGAAGGAATAAATCCTCTACTTTCACTAAGCCTACTGTGTTTAAAATTGCAAAGCTCATTCACTGGAGAGCTCCTACACAATAGGGGTTTAACAAGAAAGATGACTTAATGTTATACAAAAATACTAAAGAGGTGTTTTCTAAAATTCATATAATCTGTAAATAAATATCCATGCTTAAGAGAAATTTTTGGCAGAATATGGAGTAGCTGAAAATCAATGTGTAAATTTTGCATCCAGTCTGGATGAACAAAGATGTAGAAGACTGTCCTACTGCCAAAAGTATAACAAATATCCAGATGGAACTAAACAATGCACTAGAAGAATTGTGAACACTAAGAAATGTAGGAGAATTAGACAGAAATGAGCCAATTTCATGTCTTGGACTTTGCGCTAAGCTTGGAGAAGTGGAACCACCATACGACAGTCTGCCAAGGAAGAAGAAACTAGACAGACTTTGCATGCCCCATTCCTCCGGGAAGGAACAAGGAGACCTCTAGCCTGCATGTCTTCAAGGAGGCGATCGCCAGTCCTGGGATGGTTGGGGGCAATAGGTAACTGCAGGAGACAGGTACGCAGTGCCACCTACTTCCTTGTACTCTTCATGCTGATGGAGTAAAAGTCTCCATTAGGTGAAGGAAAAACTCTCTTCCTTGGGCACAAATTAGGTTTGGACCTAAGATCCTACATCAATACCAAGTAGAGGTCACCTGCTGCTGGGAGAGGGACAGGAAACATTGTTACTTGCAAGTCAAAGGCAGCATCTGGCTGTCACAGGGGAGGAGAGCAGGAATGATGAAAAATTCCCCAAATCCAGTACACATAGGCTCCCTAAGACTGAGACTGAGCCACAACAACAGAACTGAGCCCTGCCTCTACCCCTAAAAGAAGCATAGCATAGAGTTCTAAGCAAGAGCAGTCTGCTGCCAGGAAGGAGCAAGAATATGAAGATACACACCCTTGTGGGACAGGTGTGCAGGGACCACTGAAAGCTGAGGGTGAAGAAGTAATATTCAGGGGAACATACCCCTCACAGCATCCCTAATAATGGCAGCCCAGCATTAGAAGAATTTGAAGCCTATGGTCTACTGAAGGTAGAAAAATCCAAATTCAGCTAAGCTCCTGATTAGACTAATTCAGCTCCCAGCACTAATAGCCCAAGAGAAGAGACAAGCCTATTCTGAGGTATAAATACTATGCATCTCAGTGTCTAATGCTGACAAAATGTTTTGTATTAAATCAAAAATCAAAAAAGACTGATACATAAACAGGCAACCCCCCATACACATCCCAAGCAATGCATTTTTAAGAGAGAAAATAATTAACAAAGCTGACACAGAGATGATGCAGAATCTGAAACTATCAGGCAGGGACTCAAAAATAACTAGAATCAGAATGCTGCTTTCCTAAAACGAACCCAGAGTGTCAGAGTAATGGCAGCAATTCTATTACTGTGGGAGGTGGGGAAGGAGGACTGATGTCAAAGATGAAAAAATGAGGGAACTTGCTTGAAATGTTCTATATTCTGACTAGGGTAGCAAAACATACAAGTATATATACACGTATCAGAATCCACCAAACTATACAACTTATATACATTTTATCTAGTCCTCATACAAGTTGTTCTTTTTGTTTAAAGAGAGAGGGACAGTGAGAGAGAGAGAGAGAGAGAGAGAGAGAGAGAGAGAGAAAGAATCAGTTTTATTTAGTTTTTCATGTGATTTTCGTTGCACCATGTGTATGTGGTGCTGGGGTTTGAACTCAGGTCTTCGTGCATGCCAGGCAAGCACTGCAACCGCTGAGCCACCACTCCAGCCCCCCAAAGTTGTTCTTTTCCACTACTTTTATCATGAAAGAAAGCAAAAATTAGGAACATTTTGTTCACCTAACATTGACAATCAGAATTTATAACCAGTGGTGAGAAAAACATCTGATCTAGTCATAGAATCAACTTTATTTAGTTTTTCATATGGCCTTCACTGCTCTAACACTCAGTTGTGTATGTGGTGCTGAGGCTTGAACTCGGGTCCTCATGCTCACCAGGCAAGTGCCGAAACCGCTGAGCCAACGCTCCAGCCCATCAAATTGGTTATTTCAATGAACATGCAGGAGAGAGGGAAAGAACTAATGCTCATGAACAATCCAATTAGTATTGTCAAAACAGTGTGTCCATAATGATGCTATATATATATAGAGAGAGAGAGAGAAAGAGAGAGAGAGAGAGAAAATCAATTTTATTTAGTTTTTCATGTGGCTTTCGTTGCTGGACACCTCATTGTATATGTTGTGCTGGGGTTTGAACCCATGTCCTCATGCATGCCAGGCAAGTGCCATAACCACTGAGCCACCACTCCAGCCCCCCATAATGCTTCTTACAGAAAAATTTCAAAGAAGCATATTTTCCCCTACTCCAGGCAGTGGAGTAATCCCCAGGTAGTGGAGTAATCCCCAACTCCCAATCTTGAATGTGGACTGGACTTAGTAACTTTGTCCAAAGAACAGAATATGGAAAGTGAGAAAGAATAACTTTATAGTAGAGAAAACTAGTAGGTGCTGTGTTGGATACATAATCAGTGATGTCATACTGACAGCCTGTATTCCCCTTTGGAGGTAAGGAGTGGCTCTTCCACCCTGCAGAAGTTTCCCCCGGAACTCACAAGCCCAGCCAGGTCATGGGAAAAAAATCAGACAAATCTAAACAGAGGGATGTTTTACAAAACACTTGGCCAGTGCTCTAAGACTCTCCAGGTCATGGCAAATAGAAAAAAATGATTGAGCAACTGTCACTGACTAGAAGAGATTATTAAGACGACTAAATGTAATGTGGTATTCTGGATGAGATCCTGAACAGGAAAACGGTGTTAGTGGAACACTAGTGGAATCCTGATGGAGACTGGAAATTAGTTAAGAGTAATATCTGAATTTTGTTTTAGTTTGGACAAACCTAACAGGAGATGTTAACATTAGAAGAAATGGGTGAATGATATACAGTATCTTTCCAGACTATTTTTATTACTTTTCTGTAAATCCAGGGATCACTCCAAAACAAAAAGTTCATAACAATAACAGATAATAAAAATGATGTGTTGGAAAAGAGGAGGCCAAGAGGGTGAGCGCACCTGTGTCTGACTTTTCCCACAGTCCCGGGCTCCTTGTAGTCTGAGCAGCAACTGAACCTCACGCGGCACTCCTGTGACTCCTGCCCAACTTGGACGCTCCACCTGACGGAAGCTTAGAGCCCTGGAGGGGCCTGACTGACTGTCCATCCCCTCACAGTGTTTTCCTAGTCCAGATGGGTGACCATATTTCTGCTTCAGATTGTTAAAGGCAAATGTTATAATTTCTTGTTATTTTTTAATCACGGTTTTCTAAGTTTCAAATTTTGCTGCCTTTTAAACAAAATATGGAGAACCTTGATGTGCATTTCAAGTGATCAGGAATGAACAGCCACCAATAGAGTTTGTACTTAGATGAGCTCTGCTAGAGGCTGTGGTTTACACACTAAAAAAGTATTCTGAATTATTACTTTTAGTGCATCATGTTTAATTTATTTCCACAATGGATTACTGGCAAACAATGGTAAGTATAAGGACCATAAACTCTGAACTTTAAAAAATTATGAAGAACATAAAAGTCAATTCTATAGATTCATTCCCAAATAATTATCTGTGAACTGTATTCATCTGATCAAATTTCTTTTATTTATTTATTTTTTTAAGATAGAGAAAGTGTGCGTGTGGGGGGTCAACTTTACTTATATTTTCATCTGGTCTTTGTTTCACCAAGACTTAGTTGTATTATGTGGTGTTGGTGTTTGAACTGGGTCCTCACACATGCCAGGCAAACAGTCAAACCATTGAGCCACTGCTCCTGCCCTGATCAAATTTCTTATGTTAAAAAAAAAATCAAGATATTTCAAGTTTGGGACTGGAGAGGTGGCTCTCAATCCCCTGCACCATATACACAACTAAGTGGAGGAAAAACAAAGACCAGATGAAAAAATAAAATTAACACACCACTCTCTCTCTCTTAAACAACTTAAGCTAAAAAGATGATTTTTATCCTAATTAGTTATCTAAACCTACAATGTAAAAACTGTGCTCAAGTACCTGCAAATAGAATCTTGAAATATTCTATCAAACAGGAACAAGGAGAATAGATTTTCCTAAAGCTCAAATTTCAAGAATTTCAAACATCCAGACATGACTATTTTTGATACCTTAAAACACAAGAATATTAATAAACCCTTTAAAATTTCTCAACAAATAAATTTTCTTACATAAACTATCACCTGCTACATAAATAAAAAATTATAAAGTATAAATATCAATAAGGATAGTGTACTAATAATGTAATATTTAATAATACACTAATCTAATTTTAAAATTTGAAACCAGTTATATACTATAAAAATGAAGAAAATAATTTTTAAAATTTCTATGAGAGAATTATGGAATCCTATACAAATTCACAGATTTATAATAGATTAGAAAATGCTCAACTAGTTCACTATCCTGATTTACAGATTAAAAACAAACAAACAAAATGCCCCAAAAGTCCAAGATTTGTGGATGGAAGTGCCAGTAACAGGGCACTAATTCTCTTTCATCCTTTCGATCTTTCCACATAACTTTTCCTTTAAAATGCAGCTTTAGTCTGGCTGACCATCCATTAATAAAATCCCCACCACTAATCAAAATATGGTAGAAAACTGTCTTGCCCTTGGGTTTAAGCTTCCTTGTGTGCAAGAATCAGATTTAAGGTGACTCTTTAAGCACCTCTTCAACATCAGCAATGCGAGGTTGGGAAATTACATTCTAACACAATGGTGGTCCCAAGGCTTCTCTGTATCCTAGTTGCCCAACATAGCTCCAATGTTTCCAACATGGCGGCAGGTCTAAAGGACTCAAGAGTTCTGAATAATCTTTAAACTCAAATGTAGAATACTAACAGCAAAATAGAAGAGTACATGGGAAAGAAAGAATTCAGCAAAGTCAAATGTGGAATAAGCTGTCCCCCTGCTTTTCTATACTGAATCACTTCACTGCCCAAATGCAGTCTACTCACGACTTCCAGAATCTCCTCGAAAAGTTAGTTATGAAATCTGATTGCTATCATCATCATAATCACCTTTACTACTACTAATACACACCAGGACTTGTTTTAGGAAATATATTCCAAATTTCTGATAACTAGATGATACATTTATCATCTGACAATTAACTGAATATTTCAAAACAAGTAGTAGAGAGGATTTAAACAGATACCTTTTGGAATGGTATCTATTTGCAATTTCTGGTCTCAAACTCCTTGTACAAAAATAATGCTTTTCTAAGCCTGAGAATAATCAACACATTTACTTGGTTTTATGACTTAAATTCTTCTTAAAATAAGCATCTTGGTGAGTAATTAGCAATAAGCCAAGTGATTACAATATTAAAATATGCCAAGCCATATTTTAAGCCATATTAATATAACTGTGGTGATAGTTATATTAATAGGCCTTCACATTTAAATTTATTAATTATTAAAAAGTCAATAAACACTTACTATGGGGTCAAGTGCTATGCTGGAGATGAAAGAAAAAGATGAATTTTCACTACTTGTAAGAATATTTTAGGTCAGTTAAAGGAGATAAATGAAAAATCTTTAGAGATAATGATTCAGAAATGTCCAAAAATTAACCAATAACATTATGTAGACATTTGAAAAATCCTGCAAATCTCAAGAAGGATAAAGGGGGGAAAATGACACCAAGGTATAGCACAATAAAAGGCTGAAAACTAAAGACAAAGGGAACTCAGCAGCCTAAACAGATTACCATTTAAAAAGCAATGAGAGGGCTGGAGTGGTGTTGCTCAGCAGTAGTGTGCTTGCCTGGCATGCCTGAGGAACTGGGTTCAAACCCCAGCACTACACACACAACTGTCAGAAAAACAAAGGTCAGATGGAAAAATAAATAAAATGGATTTTCTCTCTCTCTTAAAAAAAAAGCAATGAGATTGAAAATGGGACTTTTCAGCGTACACAACAGAAATTAGAACACATACAGAAAATAATCAGTAACCTAGACTTCTACCCTTGGAGAAAATATTCTTTAAGAAAAAAGACAAGGGGCTGGAGCGGTGGCTCAGCGGTTTCGGCGCTTGCCTGGCAAGCACGAGGACCCGGGTTCAAACCCCAGCACCACGTACACAACTGAGTGTTGCAGCAACGAAAGCCATGTGAAAAACTAAATAAAGTTGTTTCTCTCTTTCTCTGTCTCTCCCACTGTCCCTCTCTCTTTAAAAAAAAAATAAAATAAAAAAATAAAAAAAAAAAGAAAAAAGACAAAACAAAAACATTTTTAGAAAACAAACACCATTATAAATTTGTTTTAGATTTCAGTTAAGCTAGATAAGCATATTTACTTATCAAACTTGGAGATCATGCAAGGTAAGTATTCGGCAATGGCCACAGGCACTGCATGGTCTAAGAAAGCTCTACTTTCCAAGCCACTGAGTATAAATATTACTCATGAACAACTCAAATGAATTTAGAACCAACAGGAAGTATACAGCAAAGAAGAAAAGAACAGCTTCCATTTCTAAAATGTTTGAATTTCACCAAATGAAATCAAAATAATTAATTGAAATAAAACATATTTTCAGTCAGGTACAGAAAGACAAATACTGCTTGTTCTCACTTATATGTGGAACTTAAAAGGTTAATCTCAAAAGTTGAGAGAACAGAATAGTGATTGGCAGAGCTTAGGAACAGGTGGGACTGGAGGATGGTGAGAAGACAGTTAACATGGGTGAAATGGATAGAAGGAAAAACTTCTCATAATCTACATCACAGGAGAATAACTGTTTGACAATTATGTGAACATTTTAAAACAGATAGTAGAGAGGATTTTAAATGATCCCACCAGAAATAATAGATGTCTGAGGTGACAGATGTACCAGTTACTCTGATTTGATCATTACGCATGTGTATATGTATTGAAATGTCACACTATTGCCTATAAATATGTATAATTATCAGGTGTCAATTAAAGATAAAAATGATATATTTTGATGGTTTTTCTATTTGAAATAATTTTACAAATGCTTTTAAAGTCAAAGTATATCTTTTTAACATCTGATGCATTTTGAAATACACATATAAATCATTATCAGTGCTGTGTGCAGTGGTGTAAGCCTATAATCCCAGCAGCTTAGGAGGCTTGAGGCAGGAGGTTCACAAATTCAAAGCCAGTCTCAGTACTTCAATGGGATCCTAAAGAACTTAGACTCTGTCTCAAAATGAAAAATAAAAAGGGCTAGGGATGTGGCTCAGTGGTTAAGCACCCCTGGGTTCAATCCCTGGTACCAAAAAATCAATCAAGCAAGCAATCATTATCAGTGATAAATAGTAACAAAAAGATTATTCTAAGGCAATTGAATGTCCTGAATGTGATTTAATCTTCTAGAGAGCAAGTCATTTCTCTATTATCTTTATAAGTTCCATAGCCTAGAATACAACTCAACATATAGTGTATCTCCCAAAACAATTAATAAGCAAACTTTACATGGCCAAGAAAGGGAAGATACCTCTTCAGCTCAGCTCAAAAAACGGAAAAAAAAAAAAAATTCTCACATCAAGGTTAGAACCAGCACATGTAAGAATCTCAGTCCTTTCATCTTCAAATAGAAACCACTTCAGAGAACCATTTTAATCTTTTACATAATTTAAGCAACTAAAACAAAAGAAGATCCCTTTGAAAATTTTGCAGAAATTTCCCATAGATTTAGACTGCAAGTGAATTACCCTCCAAAGGAGTGTTCTCTATTTAGCATAACAGCATGGAGCGAAGCTTATCGGTGTGGTGTATGCTCCAGGGAGCATGAAGAAACAGGCTAAGCTTAGCAGACACAGCAACCTAAGAAGTTAACTATTCACACAATGGCCAGGACATCTGACAGACAGTCATGATGTTGAAAAACAGTCTCTAGCCTTTAGAGCATTTCTAATGTGTGGCACATTCTGACCAGGTGGCAATAAGGAATGGGTAGAAATAAATGGATAATCATATATGTGTAAATCTCCCAATAATCAGGAAAGCATGTGAGGATAAAAAGAACAGGATCCTTAACTTAATAAGAATCTTTTCTTTCTTTATGTAAAAATGGCATGCTTCTAATTTTTGATAAGTCTAAATAGAGCTGAGCTAATTTTTCAAAAAGAGTAATATAGAATAAAAAAAATAAATCTACAAAAAAAGTCGTATGTACTTATATACTTTAAGAAATACTGCTGAGCCCAGAGCAATGGCATAAAGAGATGGTCTTCGGTGGGAACTGCCTAACATTGCTGGTTAATGGGTAGACATGATGCATACATCATTTAGATTTCATAATTAAAATTACTGAAGAATTTGTTTTTGAATCATCCCAATGCAAGTGTTCATGCCAAGGTGTCATTCCATTCTTTCATTAACACATGGGATCAAATAAGTGAAATTCCCCAATCCCCATCCACGTCTCAAAAAAGTCACTGACTGCTGGAAAACAACAGAAATTTATTCACTCCTGGAAATGAATCAGAAGGCAGACTATCATTCACTAGCCAGCATATGATTCAGCAGAGCTTTGTATAAAAAGTATAAAGTTCAAAAACAACCCAAAAGGGCTCTTGGAAGTAGAGGACGGTCTCACCCTTCCTGGAATCGCTACGGAGGGCATCCATGAACTTCTGACTGTGTGTTAACAGAAGAGCACACCAGCATGACAGAGTGGTGACTTTTACAGAGCAACCAGCAGCAAGCACTTAGGGAGTCTCAGCCAACACAGGTAGGAGAAATGCAAGCACGTAACAGTAAGTTTATATGTCCAATGATGTGCATAGTTGAAAAAGAGGGCAGGAGTATCAGCTGAGACAATTTAAACAATTTCTCAGAAGGGATAAGATACAAGACAACAGGATACTTTTTTCCATGTCTCATAGGATTTTTATGTTTGTATCTTCTTGTCCTTACTAAGCAATGCTTAAATAAAAAGAAAATCATTTACAAATGACTAAATCATTTACAAATGACTTTTTATCCTGAATTTGAGGAGAAGGTGGAGTAGGACATTCAAATAGGAGGAAAGCATCCATGTGGTGCACAGAACTAATGACAAAGCTATTGTTTAACATGTTCTGTCTTTAAAGAAGTATCACTCTAACGCTAATATGCTGTACTCATTTTTAGAATAAACATCTCCCAAGAGAGAATCCATATTGTTAACTACAGGGTTACTATATACTAAGAACTGCAGCAGAGTAATCTGAACTCATTGTAGTTACTGAAAGCAGAAAGTTCTTACAAATTCAGAGGAACTGCCTTCTTTCGAGAGTTCAAGCTGCCAATGTTTTCTTTTTTCTTTAGGGAAATATCTAAGAGAAGATGGGTAGAGAAGTTTGGAAACAGAAGTACAAAAATATTTAATTGAAAAATATGCTATTCATTTTCTTGAATGCTCTTGTAATCCATGTAAGGCATTTGGTCTTTTTACTTTAGCAATACTAATAGTAGTCTAAAATTTACTTTAATAATACTAATAGTCTAAAAAAGACTCAAAGCATTTGGAAGGAGCCTTTATAGGTGGGTCAGGTCAGGTACTGGTCTTATCAGTTTATGATTTGCCCCTAAAATCTCTGGGAACTGATGTGCCTTTTGTCTTTCTACCTATATCTACCATTGCAACATTCTAATTTAGTTCAGGTCTTTTTACTTAGTTTTGTTAAAAAAACAGATCCAAATTCTGGGAGTGCAAGGAGATACACTCCCCTGTAGTTTCATATGCTTTTTTATTATGGTCTACTGAAAATGAATAAGTTTTAAAAATGCAGTTTTATATACACTTGATGCCCCATTGGACTCAAATCTCTCCAACAATGCATCTTAATATTTATTGAATTTAAAAAATGGTTTAGTTTTAAGACTTGAACACTGGCTTTTGGCAGAAAGCTTTTCAACATAGTTTCAGCTCTTTGAACCTGTCCCCATAGCTCTCTTCCCACTGCCTAAGCTTCCAAGATAGCAGCAGCCAAAGGATCAGAATGAATGTGGAAGACCATAAAAGTTATTTGACCAGAGTTCACTAAACAAGTTAGGCTGACGACTGACTGGTCCCACACAATTTGACATTTTTATAGAAATCTAGAGCAGTAATTCAAGAGATACAGGGGCAAAAATTTTCATTTTTAGACCAAATTAATCCAAAAAACATGAGGTGAAAGGAAAAGAGACAAACACCGGGGACACATGTAAGTAAAGGTTACTTTAGTTTTGCCTTCCACATTCTTGCCTCCAAATAAGCCAGGTAACTGCAGTCCAAGACCCGGTGCATGCCCCTACCTGTCTACCTGGTAGAAGGAATGCACTGCTGTGCAGTGAGTGGGGTTAGTCAATGAGAAACAAACACCAGAATGAATAAGGATGGTGAGGAAAGACGCAGAGGCCTTCCTGCCAGGGAGGGAGTGGCTGTTCTGCACCAGGACCAGGACACACAGTCTGCAGCCCTGAGGAAGACAAGGAGGAAGAATGGGGTTGTGGCAAGAGAGGGGTTGTGATGGGCCATGGGGGTGGGATGAGGGAGAGGGCATGAAGCACAAAGTCATTGTCACCCAAATTCTACCTTCTTCAGATTACAAATATTCTTGATTTTACTTTCAAATGCTATTTTTATTCAAATATACCAAAATTTAAAAGCAAATGTTATTAACACATGATAAGAATATTATCTGTATGTGATGGAAACACACCTTTCTGGGCAACTCTAAATTCCATTCTCTCCAAAAGGCGTCCTATGCTCTGTTTTATTCATCTCCAATAAGAACATATAATCACCTAGTTCCTTCCTTTGTCTTCCTTAAGACATGTTCCATTCTACTTCATACTGCACATAGGGTGATAATTTCCCAACTGCTCATTAGCAGCACAGACTGTTAATCATTCTAATCTGAAAGGCCCTACACATTACAAAACAAAACAGACCAACAAAGCACAAATAGTTGAATGAGAGCTATAAACTTAAAAACAAAGATCATTAGTTTTGGCAGAAAATTAGAGGAACAGAAACAGAGGGGGAAAATTAAGGAAAAGAAAGAATACAAACAAGAAAACAAGAGTGAAAGAGAAAATATTTTATGCTCTCTGCAAATGATGGGGAACAGGATGCCAGTGATATAATTTTTTCAAAGAAAATAAATATTAACATTAACATAACTTTAAGATTTTTAAATAACTGCATGATCAGGAAAGTAGATGGGTCACTATCATGATATTTCATTACAGGAGATAAAAACAACTACTGAACTTGATTGAAGCTAATGTGATCTTTTTTTCTAGCGCATTCCTAACCCTAGTTTTCTTTAGGTAACTGCTTATATTAGTTTATTGTGTATTCTTTCAGTGCTTCTTTGTAGAAATATTTTCTTATCCACCCCACTCCATTTAGACAAAAGATGGTATAATATGTATACAGCCCTGTAGCCTGCTTCCTTCACCCTCCCCAAGGAAAATCATATTATTTCTTTGTGTGTGGATACGTAGTAGTTTATTGATCCAGTGCCTCTGTATAGTATATATATAACAGGAGTTCAAAGTGATAGAAAAAGATTAACGTGCAATTTATTCATTTAAAATTTAAGTCGGGTGCACACCTTGTTTCTTATCTTTTGCTTTAGGAACTATATTGTAAAGGATAAAACTTCATTATATGTCATTTCATTGATGTGTAGAATAGTGACAGGTAAATACAGTTGTGGTTTCTGATTGATTGAAATCATTTTAAAATGTCTGTTTTAGCCTTCCAAAGGAAAGGTTCAAAGTTACTAAACTGAATTGTGTGTTGTATCATTTATTCTGAAAATATGGTTTTAGAAAAATGATGCTTCACAATAGTCCTTTGGAGAATGGTCCTAGAAGGTAGCCACTGAATTCCAGAGAGGCAATTGTGTTAGTGAGAAGAAGCAAAAAATGAACACCAGTACTATAAAGAGACAAACGAACTGAGTAATAAGAGAGATTATCTTTCCTGGATTCTGCTGGATGTTTGGAGTGGCATGGAAAATGAGAAACTGCATCATGCATAACTGTCACGAATGTCGTCTTCTCTATCAATGCCCATAAGCACTAAAGGCATGCAAACTACTTGTGCCTTTAACTAATCCAAATGGAGAACTCTTCCAGTGCTATATCATATTCAGTGGGCCACATATAAAATTCTAGACACTCCCTGTCAAAACCAAGTCCTATTCTATTCTAGCCCCATTCCAAATCAGCCGGAGAGTACAAACAAATAGAACAAAGTGGTTGTTAAGGGATCTGGTTATTTTTGAAAAATCTCAAATGTTTTTTTTTTTATTTTAATCTTATTTAAGAAAAAAGGTATTTTATTTCCAAAGCATTTATTATTTTTCTTCATCTACAAGACAACATGGCCAAGTTAAGGATTTTTCAACACACTATCTCTGTGAAAATAAATATCTCCTAATTATTAACCCTGAGGCAAAGCAAGGCAAATGTTGCTTTATTTTTAGTTTGATGGGTAAATTAAAGAGAACAAATAAGAAATTATTTAATTCCATCATTAAAACACCCACATACTTCTCAGAGAGAGCTAGTCCGTTTCGTAATTAAATTAATCTGTAAATTTACCAAATAAACACCATGAACAGTGTACTTTCAAACTGTTTTAACACTACCTCCCTGTTCTAACATTTTTTTTTTTTACAAAAGCAAATACCAAATTTTGTGTGTTTTTCTAATCGTCATTTTACTGCAAGACTTAAAATAGGGCTAACAAAAAATTCCAAAACATGACTATGATCACCTGTAGCATGGAGTATGTGTTTGGTGAATCTGCTGTCCCAGTTCAGGAAAGAAAGCAGGTAATCACCATGTCTTCTCCTGGGAGGAAACAGCATTTCCATGGACATAAGGTACAGGAATGTAAACAGATGAAGGCTCACTGAGGGCATCTTTTACTAAGACCTCAAATAGTACTACAGATATTTTGTTTTGTTAAAATATCAAATGTGGCTGGAGAGGTGGCTCAGCACTTTGAGTGCTTGCCTGGCATGCACACGGAGCTGGTTCAAACCCCAGTACCACATATACAACTAAGTGTCAGAGAAACAAAGCCCGGATGAAAAAATAAATGAAGTTGATTCTCTCTTTCCTCTCTCTCCAAAAAAAAAAAAAAAATTAAATGCATTTACCAACTATTTTTAAATTTACATTTGAATTGTTAATACTGCCACTAGGTAACCCAAAACTAAAATTAATAGACCACCATATTACTGCTGTTCTGAGGGAAAAAGGACACATTACCAATCTACACTGATTTGAAAGCCTGTTTTAACATCTCCTTGTTCAATCACTTCACCTAGCACATCACATCAACAACATAAGTCTAGAAATAAACTATTATTACTTCACAATGAAAAGGTAAAAGGAAAACTTTTTGTTATATAATGAGACCTGAGTTCCCCCTTGAAACTTATTTTGTCACATTGAATTTATGCATATATATCTTCCCCAAATCAACAGAAGTAAGGAAACAATCCTTTCAAAGTCAAAACTTTTGTTCAGAAAGACTTTGACCCATGTTGTATAAAACATAGAAACAGATGTATAAAATATAGAAACAAATTACTAAAACAATAAAAATGTTTTTAGGTTGAACCATATGAAATTGTTAATATTCGATTGCTTTTGACATAAAAAAAAAGGTGATTTCACACGGTGTAACCTAATACATTCCTGAATTCTGAAAAATAGAGACATATACGAACAAGACTTGATTTAAGGGGACTTAAAAATCCAAACAAAATATTTACAACTTAAACTTTAACTGAAAACGTGCACATTATCTTTTTCTATCAGTTTGAACTCCAGTTGAATAGAGACTCCATAAAACACTATGCTTAAAGACGAAGTATGTGCACTCATTTGACAACTGATATAAGTCTCTGATAGACCTAAATTCACCCTCAAGGTGTTTGTGAAAACTTTCAGAACTGATATTTGCATATATTCTGTGTAAGAATATGATTTTAAAATATACATTTTTTGTGTCTTATATAACATATCTTATAAATAGAGCTGAAAGCATGAAAGGTTATAATTTTTATAAATTTTTAAGAAACAATTCTCAGGCTGGAACGGTGGCTCGGCGGTTATAGTGCTTGCCCAGCATGCACTAGTACATGGGTTCAAACCCCAGCACCCACGTACACAACTAAGTGTCAGAGCAATGAAAGCCATGTGAAAAAACTCAACAAAAATTGATTGTTTGTTTTTCTCTCTCTTTTTCACTGTCCTTCTCAAACAAACAAAAAAAGAAATGATTCTCACTTCCAATCAACTCTATTACTTAAAAATTATACGTGTATATTTGAATGTATGTGTGTATATGTATGTATATATATTTATATTTGTAACATATAAATGTATGCTTATAAGTAAAATTCATTGTTACACATTACACTACTTCAAGTATAAGATTTAACTTGTTTTCCAAAGGCAATGTAGTTCAGCCATCTAGTGGTAAAGTGTAAAACAATACTTTCTCTGTATTTTATTATGATATGAAAGCATGAGCAGTATGGAGGAGAAATGTAGGTTGCTTAAATTTTCTGTTGCTTTCCTTTGGTAAGCTCACAGAGCCTTATCAAGAACTCAGGGGCATTTTCTTACTGGATCCGTAGCTGTTCAAAAATTAACATGGTCAATTATTAATTTTTTAACTTAATTAATTTTTGCTATATTTTAATGAACCATGTAATTATAAAACATCCTACCAAAAATCCAATTACCCTGACAAGTAGATTTGACTGTGCACTTGCCAACACAAGTCAGCCTGTGAGGGACGTGGTCTTGTTGGAATGGGGCTAGAGACACAATGTAGAAAAAAATACTATAAGGCCTGGGAGCAGAGACAAAGGAATGCTTAAGCCTGACTACAGCTTCTTGGAGATTTTGTTTTCTTTTTGGCTAAACTGTACAAGGTAAAAAAGAGAATTCACCATATGGACAGTGAGGTATTCAGACATTATGATCTATGTATATAAAGAGAAGGGAAAAAGAACACAGCATATTAAGAGACTTTCAAGTAATCTGCCATGGTTAATATTTACATATGGAAATGTGGAGAAACAGTCAGAGAGAGGTAGGAAATGTATGTCACTTATGACAATCCGAGACCTCAGCCCCTTCCCACCTTCTATGCTGTGTGTCTTCTCTCACGTCTTCACAGCTCCCTCTTTGGAACTCCAAAACCACACACATAACTGAGGTCCAGCAGGTACTTCCAACTCTACATATTCAAAGGCAGAATCATCATCTTTAAAGTTCTACTCATTCTCTTGTCCTCTAAATCTTAACGACTAGAGATACAAATAGAAACCTTCAAACAACCAAGCTGTAAACCTGAGTCAACCCTTTATTCTTAGTCCCCCAATCAGAACATAGGATCCTACATAGCCTACGTCCTTACTGTATTTTATAAATTCCTCACTTCTCCATCCCCTCTGGGAATCTCAAGTTTAGCTACATATCACCTTTCATCAGGAAGATTCTAATAGTCTCCTGACTCCTAACTACCTCTATGTAATACATTTCTATCAGGGCCCTGGAATAAGGGACTGGAGTAGAGGCAATTGATCTTAGGTAGAGACACTTCAGGGAGAAAGTCCCATGTAAATGGTAACAAGGTTATGGTAAGTGTGAGCTGGGCACAGTAGCATAAAAGCCTGTAATCCCAGAGACTCACAAGCCTGAAGCCAGCTTGGGCAACTTAGTGATACTATGTGTTAAAAAATAAATGAAAATAAGGGGCTGGAGCGGTGGCTCAGTGGTTACGGCACTTGCCTGGCAAACACAAGTACGTGAGTTTCAACCCCAGCACCACGTACACAACGAAGTGTTCAAGGAGAGAAAGTCACATGAAAAACTAAATAAAATTGATTCTCCCTGTCTCTCTCACTGTCCCTTCTTTCTTTAAAAATAAAAAAAAAATGAAAATTAAGATAAAATAAAACAAAATTAGCTGGGAAATGTAGCTCAGCAGTAGCGCATTCCTGGCTTCAATTCTCCATATCAAAAACAAAAAACAAGAGCTGGAGTGGTGGCTCTGCAGTTACAGCACTTGCCTGGCCATGTGCAAGTAGCCAGGTTTGAACCCCAGTACCACATACACAACTTAGTGTCAGAGTAATGAAAGCCACATAAAAAACTGAATAAAATTGATCCTCTCTTTCTGTCTGTCTGTCTCTCTCTCTCTCTCTCACTGTCCCTCTCTTTTTGAAAAACAAAAATAACAACACATATATACAAAAACCAAAACCAAATGTGTGTGAGCATCTAGGTAGGTAATCCCTGTAGTATAAAGAGGACCAAACATGACCTTTAGGAATCTTAATATGCACGAGATGAGCAAATTAGAGCATAATTCAGGAAATAATTTAAAAATATTAAAAAAGAGGAAGTCATTATTGATAGGGAAACAATGAAAGAGAGGGATAGTCAGAAACCCCAAAAGAGGAGAGGGTTTTGAGAAAGGGTGATTCATAAAGTGAGATGTATAGAATGACAATATGTCTAACGAAAGCAGTTTGCTGGATGTAGCAATCTGAAATTTCTGGTTGACCTTATCAAGAATAGAAGGGTGAGCCAGCGCATGCCTTTAATCCAGTGACCTGGGAGGCTGAGGCAGGATGATTACAAGTTCAAGGCCAACCTCAGCAACACAGAGAGGCTCTAAGCAACTTAGTGAGACTCTGTCTCAAAATAAAATAAATAAATAAAAAGGGTTGTGGATGATGCTAAGTGGTTAAGTGCCCCTGGTTTCAATCCCTGGTATCACCAGCCAACAAACAAAAAAACCAAAAAGAACAATGTGGTGGCAAGAATTATATTACAGTTGGTAAAAGGAAACAGATTTGTACTGAAACATCTAAGGAGATGGTAGTGCTGTGAAAGGAGGGAGGGACAGGAGGGAGAAGGAGCTGTAGGGCCACAGTAGTAGGGCTTTCCTTCTGTTTTATAGCATGTAAAGTCTTGGAGATGTTAAGGAGTTCAAATAAGGATGTGCTGAAGACGGGACAGAGAATAAAGTCCCACGTGAGATGGAGGGAGATGAATCCAGCATTCAATAGTCAGAAGAGCTAGGCAGCCACTCCCTGACACAGTGGCATGGGTAATCACCACGACACAGGACTTCAATAGAGGGGAGAGGAGATGAAAAAGTTACCTCATGTGTTGTCCTTATTTTTGAAATAAGGGGCAAAGGGACGTACCTCACGGTGAAGAGAACAGGCAGCATGAAAAGGACCGACGTTAAGTGGTAAAAGGGACCAGTCAACTGTTGTGAAGTATTAAAATGCTAATCATTATTAGATGAAGGAAAAACCATAGTTACCACCTCTATTTTCCAGTCATCTACTCGCATTCCAAATTCTGAACCACTGAACTCATTTGCCACCTGCATTTCTGAAGTCAACAGCACTAAAATGATAATGAAAACGAAGCCAGAGTCTCCTTCTAAAGGAGACCGTGAAACACAAACCTCATACTCTCTCCTCCAAAATTTCCATTTCTCCTTGTCCTTTGGAAGGAAGAGTGTACCAGCACCAGCCAGGTCACTGGAATCCTGCATCTTGGTCAAGAGAAATAACTCAGTGAAACGAAACAGCTGTTTTCAAGAAGCTGGCATCAACTGCTCCCCAAATAACATGTCCTTGCAAAGCTTTAGAGGCCAAGATAAACACCCTGGTGTTCCAGAAACAAAAGAATATGTGATGAGACAAAACTATCAGTTTAAAAACGTCTCAGTAACCAAGAAAAGCGTTATTATTCACAGGCTATAGTGAAGTGTTTGGTTGTTGCCACTTTTTAAATTGAGTTTGTTTGCTGTGATGATCTAGGCTGATTTTTATTTTAGACAAATAAAAATGGATAGTCTTCATTTGCTTTATAAACAGGATATAAGGATATAAAGCAAGACTTTCTAACATACTATCTATAAACCTAACCCTAGATTTAACAATCCACCATCATATTTTTCAGTATTTACATGTATTGCTTTTTCTAGATAACAGTGAATTTTTAACCAAGGACCACATATAGATTACTTCAGTTTTAACAACCTATACAAGGAATAGCATACAAGTACTCACTATGTCTCAAGTGCGTAAACAAATGAATAAAGGGAATAAAATTTGGGTTTTTTAAACATATAATCACTTAGAAGGTATAAATCAGAAGAAGTATAATTTAAAAATATACAGGATTTTTCGTTCTTCATAATTTATTTTGAAAAAAATTACTCAAGAAAAACATGCATTACAAAATTTTATTTGAACGTATGAACGTGAACCAAGAGGCTGATGGGCTCATCACAAGGCCCACATAGTCTATCTTAAGGATGTGAGGGTGGGTGGTAGGCATACGAGTAAACGGTGTGGACACCAAAGCTAGGCTAGATGACTGCCCAGAGGCAAAAGGAGGGCAAGCAGGTGAAGCACTACAATTAGGTTCTACAAATGCTAATCTCTGAGCAAATTCAGAAAGATATAAATATAGAGATGCTAAGGTTTCAGTTGACATAGCATTTTTAAATGCCATAGTCTTCAAATGTCATCTTATTCACTCAATTATCAGTCATACAATCACCTAATAAGAAATATTTCCACTTCTAAAAATTTAAATGTTACTCGGTACCTAAATCAACTTTTGTAAGATTAAATATGAATGCTGTATATATGACATATAATTTTGGGAGTATTCCCAAATTCATATTTGATCATCACTAGATAAATAATACTCCAAGACTCTTCAGCTTCCCAACATTGATATTCTATTAAATTATATTATCTAACAGAAAACAACAATAGTAAACAATACTGAATACAAATAAACTTACCAACTATTGCTGGATTAATGCTTCAATTTCTAAAAGAAGTCCAACTACTTCTCTTCATTTCCACTACACCATTCTAATGTAAGGTATGGTTTTCTTAACCAATTTCTCAGTGCCCACTAACTCCCTCAATATGTTCTCCACAATGCAGCCTGAAGTAATCTTTTAAAAACACCGATCTAATTAGGCCACTCTTCAACAAAACTCCCTCAAGCTTTGGCCTCTAGTTGCCTTTGCAAAAGACCAGCCTCTATGACAGGGCCAACAAACTGCACAATCTCTGATTCCATAATTCTTTCACCACTTATTTTACATGGAGATTCCAGATCCAAAGTTTCTACTCAATCTCCTCACTGATTTGTGGCACCAACATTACGTTCAACTTTTTCTTTTTTAATTCAGTATCTGCAGCAGGCATGTGTGCTCTTTTGGAAAATAACTATTTCACCAAAATCTCGATACCCTTTTGACAGCTGTCCTTCGGTTCAACTTTGTTAAAACAACAGTGCTATGCACTTTACTATTCAAATACCGCACTGTTTTGAAAGCGCCATCTGAGACTCAACTTATTTATTCTATTAAAGCAGTCCTTGAATAGGTCAGTGTTCTGTTAATACTGGCACATAAATAATTTAGAAGATTATAATCCTAAAAATTTAGCCAGTAAAGACATGTCTATTTAATTTCCTGTCATAGATAGTGGGAAAAAAGAAGCATAAGTTAGCATATAGAAATGACTTACAATACACTGAAATTTTGCAGCAACAAAAACATAATTATTAATAAAAACTTAATTAAAATTTTTGAAGTCACTGAGTAATTTAAATTGTGTTTAATTTACTAATAATATCATCTACATCTTCAAATTCAGAACCCAATGTATAATTACCCCCAAATGCCCTGCCAGGCCAAATGTATTTTGAGAACCTTACTGACTTAATGTCTACTATGTTTATCCATGGATTATGTACCTGTCTTATAATAAAGAAAAAATTATGACACATGGAAAATAAGTTAAAAATCCAAACATCTAGAAAAAGTTTGAGAAAAATGGTCAGTTCCCATTAGTTAAATGTGTACTATGCTTTAGTGATAATCAAAACCCAAAGAATTGGCTCTATATAATACATAATATGCTATAAGCTATAAATCAGTGTCATGTAATATTTATTGAATGACAATATTTCTTTGGCTACATCCTTATTATCCTTTCATTTTGATTTACTTATGAAAATAACTGCCTGTGAAGTTAATCACCCAAAATATGGTTTAAAAAAGAATACTGAACTGTATCTCAGTGTGCCAACTATATCTTACTTTGCCCAGTTGCTTCTTTCCCACAGATAAAAATGAGAAAAACAAAACATTCCTCAAAAAACTTCTAGTTATTAATGAATTTGGTATATGAACCATTCAACATGTATTTCTTCCCTAACAGAAAAACTGATGTACAGAAAAATACATATAACAAATTGTTACATTAATACTTCTATTAATTAACATGTCCACATATTGAGAAGACAATGAAAATCTAGACAACAATGGTTGAAAGGTAATGCAAGACTGAATAATATTAGCAAAAAATACAAATTAATAATAATTATAGGATTACTGATATCAATCACTGTATTCAAATTCTCCAAAGAGGAAGCAATCTTTGGATGGTATGTACTGTAACCAATACACACAAAACAAATGGCTACTTTCTTTCTGTCTTTTTCTGAAGATTTAAAAAAAGTTATATCTTTGAGATAGAATAAATTCTACACATTACAATATTCTAAATAGCATAAATGAGAAGTTAGTATCCCTCTCACCTCTGCCCCCAACCTACCCAATTCCCCTCTCATGGCAACCATTCTTTCCAGTTTCTTGTCCATCTTTATGCAAAGTATAAAGATAGTCTCTATGTGTATGGTGCTGGGGATCGAACCCAAAGGCCTCACACAGGGCCAGGCAAGTTCTGTGGTCTAAGATACACTTAATATACCAATCATATGTAGGTATGCTACAAAAGTGTTACCTTATGCTTTAATCTATACAAATATTTTTTCTAAGAAATATATTCTAGAGGTCTTCAGAGTCTCTGAGGTTCTTTTGTCTTTCTAATGACTACTTAAAGTATAATTAAAGAGCTATGTTAAAATATAACTGGTCCTTTATTAATAAATATTTAAACAGTTTCCTATTGCTATTAACAAAGGTGAAAAAGTAAGTATATATATGCATCATGTGAAAACTTTTAACTATATCTGCAGGATAATTTCTTACAGATGGAATTTTGGGTGGCATATGGATATTTAAAATTATTAAAGTTCATATTAACTTACATTTCCTGTCATAGTTCCTATTTGTAATTTCTATTTTTGTTGCTTTTAAAACTAGAATAGAACTTTATTTGTGGAATAAATATTTTAAAAATGATTTTATACATTAAAGTATGGAATCAATTTTGATAATATTGACATTTACCATATAAGATAAAAAAGAAATGTCAAATAGCTTACAATCATAATTGTTTAGCTTCATATTTATATGAAAGTTCAGCATTATGAATAATGAAGTAAAACAAATACCATTTTAACTTGCATTTATAATATGACTTTATATCAAAAATTTTTGATGAGACAATGTAGGCTAAAATGATGTGCATGTAATTTCTAGAAAAGTATGACTGATATTTTTGTTTAATGAAAATGATCCTGACTCTGCGGAGAATGCACCTGAGACACTGATCTATCTGTCATGAGGGGCCCCGATGCTTGGTACTGGTTCCTTCCAGACCATCAGCCCACACCTGGAAGATGAAAGGGATGACGGCTGGTGGTTGGGGGTGGGCAGGAGCCCATCTGGCCTCATCAACATGATGTCACAGGATGAGTCATCGAATCACCCAAATGAATACCTGTTAGATAACTAGAAAACTTGGTGGTTTTTGAAGCTCTGATATTTCACAGAAGTGACATTTTAAAAAACATGTGAAATCCTACTTTAACAAAAATAGCTTTGACATTCAGTTCTAAATAATTTCTTATGAATGAATTTGTACAACTTTGCATAGGTTTAAAACCATGACTATTTCCTGCTCTGTGAACTGTATATATCCTTCTTGTACTACTCAGCTGGATCACTGTTTTATTTTTTTAATACTTTTACAAACTCTTCATAGAAGACTATTATGAGCCCTTTGCTATTACATAAGTTGGAAATTTTTCTACTGGTCATTTGAAATTTTTTTCTTTTTTATATCTTTGATCTCTGTGGAATTTTTTTGATACTAGGTGTGAGGTAGGACACAATTTTATTTTTTCAGATGACAATCCATAGATCAAACACTTACTAAATAACCTATTTTTCACTGATTAGAAATGCTACCTTTAACATATAATAAATTGCTCAGTCACTTCCAATCTATTTCTGGACTGTCTCATCAGTTTGGATACCATAAATATTAAACAATGCAGTTCAAAAAGAATTTATAGTACACTAAAATTTAAGAAATGTAAATTATGTTGTATTGTAATTATAGGAAACTATTAGACACAGATAAAAGTAAGCATCTCAGGGCTGGAGTGGTGGCTTGGAGGTTACGGTGCTTGCCAGGCATGCGCAAGGATTCGGGTTCGCACCCCAGCAACAGGTTCACAATGAAGTGTTGGAGCAACAAAGGCCACATGAAAAAACTAAATTAAATCAATCCTCTCTGTCTCTGTCTCTCACTGTCTCTCTCTAAAGAAAAATAAATAAATGAATAAACATCTCTCCTAGCTATAACTCTTATTTGCTTATTCATTTAACCATAATTCATTTCACCTTTCCTCTCCCGTGGCATATACCTTCTTTAAGAGGGTGTTTCTAAGTGACCAGCTAAGAATTTCCCTGGCTTTAACACTAAGAGAGCTCATTTCCTTATTTTAAGTGAGGCACATCCATTTACTTATGTCATGTTGCTTCAGAGAAATTCTTCCTTCCTCCTTTTATCTGAACCTGAGAGGATGAAGCATGATCAAGTCCCTTTAGTGAGCTAAAATCCGGTTGATGCCATCTACTCAAAAAGTACACACTCCACATTTTTCTGCATCTTGGATAATGCTTTATTTGGTTGATTCCTTTTAATTACATACTAGACTCAAATCTCAGATTATCTATAGTCCCTTATCCTATTGCAGGGGTTCTTTCTGTCTCATATTCTGCCCACCACACAAAATATAAAAGCTTTTTTTCTAATCAGTACCAACTGTAACCACGATCAATAAGTCAGGATATGGGACATGTGGCTGGCTAAGTGTACACATGTGAACTGATGGGGAAGAGGAAATCCCTCTCCACTGTGCTGCTTCCAGAGTAAGCAGGGTGATACATCTGTCTGGTACAGTCTTTATGGAAAAACCAGGCTGCATACCAAATTAAAATAATTACTGTTTTTAGATACCATCATGTAAATGTTAAAAGAAGCTGAGAAGGCATAAAAAATTCTACTTGATTTGTTCACAAATATAACTTTCAGCTTAGTCACACAATTACTGTTAAAGATCAAACAGTATTCTAAACAAGAGACTAAAATGCTAAAAATTTCAAAATGAATAAGAAGTCCACACTGAAACAAATCATTTTCATATTTTATTGAGTGAGGTATATATACCTCACTCAATAAGAGAGAGAGAGAGAGAGAGGGAGAGAAACTTCAAGAAAGCTGTAATATATTGAGTGGCTTATATAACATGGTAAATAAATAACTATTAGGGTATAAGAGGTGAAAGGAAATAATCTCAAGGATAAAGTAGAAAACTACAATAGCAGGATTTCTAATGAAGTAGCAAAGGATCTATATTAACGTCTTAAATGCGGGCTAAGTTTAAGTTTATGGATCTGTCGTGAACGATGCAACCACTACAAGAATGGAGAGTTTTGCATTTTGAAAAGCAGCATTTTTTTAAACCATAGACATTTTTTTTAGATTTTCACAGTGAAGAGTTATTGAACTCAGATTAAGATGATGTTGATAAGCCAGATATCTTGTGGCACATTTATTTACTCATATCTCATCTCTGAACAAAATCCTTCAGAGACATTTAATAGTAAGCAGTTATCAACTGTCCTCCATAATGAACACTTAGCAGAGCACTAGTGACAGTTTAGAGAGCGAGAATTTTAATCCATTATAACATCTTGAATATACATGGCTTTGATGTTCTATAACTTTGCTGACATTAAAATACATTCCATTTCTTATGCATCAATGTGATAAGTATTGAATCTATGACAAGTGCATTCATTTACCCTGAGAATATATATTTTTTAAAATTTTATTTCCTCATCTGGCTTTTGTTTCTCCGACACTTGGCTGTGTATGTGGTGCTGGAGATTAACCTGAGGCTTTCGTTGCTCCAACACTTTGTTGTGTACGTGGTGGTGCTTTGGTTCGAACCCATGTATGCCAGTCAAGCACCATAATGGCTGAGCCACAGCTCCAGCCCCGCTGAAAATATTTTAACACCACAGTCTTGGGGAATCCTTTCTCCTCAGGTTATCTCTCCACCACTGGTAACTAAAATATTTTAAAACAAATCCAACAACTTCCAAAAAGTTGTACAGAGGACATTCAATGCCGTCAGACTAAGATCACTGGCTTGAAAAAGTCTCCTTCTGAACCATGTGCCAAACAACAGCTTCATTCTCCTATCCTGTGTACTTGCCACTGCGATGGGGTGAAGGAGCTCAGAATCATCGGGGACAAAGACCACAGGTTCACCGCTCCTGGTTTACTTTCTGCTATCACACCCTGTCCCTTAAGGACTATATTAATGGTATGAAGTCTAAAAAGCAGTTGTCACAAAGTCTGGTGTGGATTACAAATAAACTCTGAAAGTTCATTTACTAGCTTATTGAAAGTCAAGATTAATTTAAATACACCAAATATTTGAGTTCTAAACTTAGGGTGCTCTAAAAATAACATATAAAACTAGGAAAAGCAAATTCAATAAACATATTTAGCAGCTCAGTATATGTGAATGGAAATTAAAGTTCTTTAAATTTACATTTTAATGTTATAATAAGAATACGTTCAGTTTCATACTTTCCATTATAAAAAGGATCCTAGTTATATAAAATCCCAGGAAATCCTAATTTCTGAATGGAGAATTGCTGATACAACTAATAAATGAGCTCTGGATATCCTTATTATAAAAATACAGGGGCTGGAGCGGAGGCTCGGTGTTTACAGTGCTTGCCTGGCATGCGCAGCACACAGGTTCAAACCCCAGCACCCACGTACACAACTGTCAGAGCAACAAAAGCCATGTGAAAAAACTCAATAAAAACTGATTCTCTCCATCTCTCTCTCTCCTTCTCTCTTTCTCTGTCCTTCTCTCTTAAAAAAAAGGTAAATTTAAATATATATATATACATATATATATATGTATATATATATAAATGCAAATGACCATATTCTTTTGGCAATGACAAAAATCATAATGAAAAACCTCCTAATCTGTTTTCTCAAATTGTAAAAATATTTAAGACATTCTACCCACTTTTGTTATATATAGAGAAGGTTAGAAATAGCTTACTAATTATTATAGATTAAAATCTATTAGAGAAAACCAATGCTACTGCAAATTCAGTCATGTTACAATACAATAAACGACACAATATTAATCTTTCTTCTTTTTTTGTTACTGGGGATTGAACCCAGGGAACTTTATTACTGAGCTAAGTCCTCAATCTTGAGATAAGGTCTTACTAAGTTTCCGAGAATGTCCTCAAATTTGTGATCCTCCTGCCTCAGCATCCAATGCTGCTCAGATTACAGGAGTGTAGCAGTGATCATCTTAGTGCTAATCTTTAATTATTGTGAAATGAATTTACCATAATTAATTTTGTTGAATGAATGATTTATTTCCTGAGCTTATTCATAAAATGATCACTATCTTAAAAAATTATAAGTCAAACATCCAAATATGTAAAATGGTAAATTGACAACAATGAAAATTAATATATATATGGTACCTGATTTATAATGATTAAACATGCATTTTTTCTAACTTATGAAGGTCTGAAAGTAACATTTAGTAGAAATTTTTCTTTAAATTTTGATCTTTTCCTCAGCTAGCACAATCCTCTCTCGTAATTCTGAACAGAGGCAGCGAGCCACAGATCCTAGTTAAACACCCAATACTCTACCATGTACTATGCAGCTAAGCTACAATGCTTGGTGAGTTAGGGTTTTTTTTTTTTTTTGACTTATGATATTTAGAAATTACAATGGCTTTATCAGGATATAATACCACTACAAGTAAAGGATATCTGTATATACAATATAATATTTTTTAGCCTTAAAAGGAAAGAACTTCTGTAATTTTTTTTTAAATTGCATAAACCTGGAGGGCATCATGCTAAGCGAAATAAGCAACACACAGAAAGACAAATGCTGCTCCATTTCACTTATATGTGGAATCTAAAGGAATCCAACTCAGAAGCAGAGAGCAGACTGGTGTTCACCACTATCTAGAGGTGAGGGAATGGGAAGATATTGATCAAGGAGAACAAAGTTTTACATATGCAGGATAAATAAGTGCAGAAGAGCTAAGGTACAGCATGCTGACTACAGTGAACAATGCTTTACACAGCAGGAGCCACAGTTCCCAGGTTTTGAGTTTAGAGATTCATCTAACTACAGATTGAAAATATTCAGAAAAAAAAGTCCATATGGACATGTCTATATTGTTTCTTCTTGCCATAATTCTCTCAACAATATAGTTTAACAGATAGCTCCAGATCCTGGAGCTTAAAGCTATAGAGAAATAACTGTATATTTAAAATCTATTTAAAAATCGATCTTAAGTGTTCTTCACCACACACACATACTAACACTAATGGGAACTATGTGACTGATATGTTAATTAGCTTCACTATGGCAATCACGTTACAAGGTACACATACACTAAAATACTATACTGTATACATTAAACATATGCAATTTTTATCAGTTATGCCTCAATAAAGTAGAAAAATATTTTAAGAGTATATCTATAAAGATATGACAGGTACAGGCGCACTGATCCACAGGCTAGCATGTCTGAAACATACTAGAAGCAAAAACAAACAAAAACCAAAAATACACAAAAAAAGAGCCTTGTGTTCAATCAAAGCATAATGAGGGCAACCGAATAGTCAATATAACCTAAAATTTCTTAGTAATATAAATTTTATTGTTCATTAAGGAAAAGAATGATATTATCTAAGCTTTTCAGTTTTGTCCAAACATACCTTTGCTGAAAAACAGGTAGAAGCCAAGGCTCTGCCATTGTTATCTGGAAGACTTACAAGGAGTCAAAAAATATGGAACTTGGCATGAAAACAGAACAAGAGGACAGAGAGGGAGGGAGGAGGGTGGGAAAAGAGAAGAATGGTGAAAGGCAATTGACCTAGCCACACTACGTACATACATGAATATACCACAGTAAACTTCACCTTTCTGGGTATCTGTAAAGCACCAATTAAAAAAATTACCAACAAATAGAAAGAAAACCAGTAGAGAAGAGGAAGAGGAACAAAGGGAGGGGTGAGGAGAGAAAAGGGGAAGTATTGGGGAGGGGACTGAAGTGGACAAAATTATATTCCATGCTTGTGTAATTATGTTAAATGAACCCCTATATTAAATATAACTATAATACACTAATAAAAAGGAAATCGAAACAAATTTAGAAAAAGGGCCATGGGGCCGGGTGTGGTGGCATTCATACGTAACTCCAGCAACTCAGGAAGCTGAGACAGGAGGGTAATGAGTTCAAAGCCTGCCTCAGTAACTTAGCAAGACTCTGCGTCAAATAAAATGAAAAATGGGTTGATGAGCTGGGGATGTAGCTCAGTGGTTAAGCCCCTGGGTTCAACCCCTGGTACCAAAAAACAAAAACAAAAACAAAAACAAATGGTGGGGCCTATGGATATTATGGATATATTTTAAGGTACTAAGATTTATAACTCCTATTAACGTTCATTTTTTAGTGATACTAAATGCAATTCTCAAAATTTTCATCTTAAAAACCCTAATGCTCTAACATGTATAATCAACACTGTTTCTCAAATAATAACTTTAAAAAAAGAGAGAGAGAGAGGGACAGTGAGAGAAGGCGTGGGGAGAGAAAAACAACTTTAGGTTTTCATGTGGCTTTTGTTGCTCTGAGACTTTTTTGTATACCTGGTGCTGGGGTTTGAACTCACATACTCACGCATGTCAGGCAAGTGCTGTAACCGCTGAGCCACCGCTCCTGCCCTCAAATAATAACCCTTTTTTATCAAATATTTCTATTCAGGAGAGAATATGTGAGCAGGAAAGGATCGATAAATTTTATTCATTCATCTATGAGCCTGATTTTATTTCCTGGGATACAATTTGTGCTTAATACATTAGGAGTTGAATGAATTGATGCACCAACAAGTACATGAGGTTAAGGATGGAAGAAAAAATACGAAAATGAAGCACAAACACATCTAAAAAAATTTGCTTTCAAACCATTCAGTTCAGATTTCTGAAACATTTAAAGAAATCCCTTCAAGTTTCCAAGACTCTGAGCCCCTCTATTTTTTTTTAAACCTCATTTTAGCCCCCAATCTGTGATTACCCTCTGACATCTATACCATCCTTGAAAAGATCTGTCTTGGGAAATTTAACTTTGAAATTCTCACCTATTAACCAAAAGAACAATTTAAGGTACCCAATCACTACGTAAGAAGCTGTTTTTTGGGGGTGTGTGTGAAAATTGCTATTAGAAACAGTTATTGACAGTGGGATCTCTATAATAATTCAGTTACTGCAAGTAAAACACAGTGAGAAGACTCAGACCCAAGCCAGCACCTTGCAAAAGTTTACACCCTTGTGTACCCACAATATGAGAGGAATTACCTACACTCAATCAATATTGAAATTTGATCTCCGAAAGCTCTTAGTTCCTTCATTTAGCAATATTTAAGAAGCTCATTTTTTTTCCTTTTAAAGAGGGAGAGAGTAAGAGAATCAATTTTATTTATTTTTTCATCTGGCCTCTGTTTCTGTGACACTTGTGTATGGGGTGCTGAGGTTTGAACCTGGGGCCTTGCACATGCCAGGCAAGCCCTGCAAGTGCTGAGCCTTGACCCCAAGGTTCATGGTTTTTAACAGGCACTACCTGTGAAGAACGGAGTTTCAATGATAAGTAACCAATAGTTTTTGAGTTATATTTAGGAAAGAGGATATAGTGTGGGAGAGCACCATTTCACAGTTTGGAAGACAGGTTCGTTCAGACAATAAAGCCAAAGCAAAGACCACAAGAGACTGGTGTGTGCCTCTTCCATGAGACTAAAATCATCAATGGCAGGGTATTCCTCTGCCATCGTCTATTGTGACTGGCATACTTGCAGAAGGTCAAAAGTACCTAGAGAACATTTGAGAAGACTGGTACTATAAATTCAAGTTCAATGTCCTTATCAGCATGGTCATCAGAATCATTCATATTTCATGAGCACCTGCAGGTACTTCTTGACCACTTCACATATATTTTCTTTCACCTTTCAAAGTCAAGTAAAAATAAGAGAAAAAGGATAAGGTTATATATGGCATGCCTACTATTTGAACCTCATTGGTATAAAAAGAGGCAAGAGTTATTTTCACTCAAGTGATAAAGATAATTGATAGAATGACTAAAAAAAAAAGATCAACAGGGAAAATATTAAGTCATTATATCTCTATGGTATATAAATTTTATTTTGCTTTCCCTAAAGAGTAATTCCCTTTGAAGTATGAAAGAATGTAAGCAGATATTTATACATTCCTGATTTGGAAACCAGGTGCAAGAAAGCCAGGTGACCCGCTCAGAGTCACTGATGACAGGAATAGCATTCACCTAGAATCTGTCCACAGTAAGGGATGGAGATGTAAGGTAACAAACTTGTTGATCAAAGGCTAAGGAGACAAGACATTATGTAAACCAAAAGCTCTGGGTTGTATTTTAATTGTTCACATTAGTAAGTTAAACAGACAGTTGTGCAAGCAGCTGTCTCCAGGGTGATCTGTATTCCTATGCAAACCCTACAGGTACTCAGGTATCTATAGGGACTTTATACTCTATAGATACTCCTCTACTCTACAAGCACTTTGTACCCTATAGCTGGTGACTGCAGAGTTGTTCTGAAGTATAATAGAGAGGAGAGCAAAGAGATTCAAATAGAAAGTGTCACCCTGTGACTTCTTTAACATTTTAACTCTTTTCTCATTTCTCCTTCCACCTTAGCAGAGACTACAGGTGAAAGCTGAACCGCACAAGCAAATAGAGTTAGGTGAATGGCAGAGAACCCACTGGCCAAGATCCTTGAAGATCTGAGGTCAAGACCCTATATTTTTAACTTGGCTAGGTTAACTATGGAAAGAAAGTGATGGCATTAACTGCAAGGCACAAAACCAGGCACTCTGTAAGTAATAGATCCTTTATGTGTAGTAGAAAATAGAATATAAAGCCCTTGTTCAAATTCTGTTTAAATGGCTCTGTTTTTCTTGACCTGACCTGAAGTTTCAGGTTTTTATAAACACCTGTTTTTATAGAGGAATTTCTCTTTCCCAGCCCTCAGTAGGTATCTAACCACTAAACCACATTAGACTATTTACACAAATAGATCATTTCTAGCTTCTAGACTCCGTCATAGCACCTACAAATATCCTTTTACAATTTTTCGAAAGGAATGAGGTACAGGACAGTGGTGGGGGAAGCTAAGGATCTCAGTGTGCCCTAAGTGAACTTCTGGCCATATCTGCCATTTCCACTGCTAAAAGGATGAAAGATCAGAGGAACAGGAAAGTCAGTATCCTGCTGAAGGACAAGATGACCACATGAGCTTAATCCTGGCATTTTCCCTGAGTGGACTCTCTTTCCAAAAGCTCTTCACTTCAGAAATTTAACTCAAACGTTAGAGATGAAGACTTGAATAAGAGAGAAACCAGTTTTCCTCATTTGATAAATAGAAATTATCTATGTGATCTTTAACATCCATATTGCTCGGATCAAAATTTTAAGGACATCAAAAGAAAGATTTGAATGTTAAAAACCCTCTTAAGTAAATTAAAAAGATAAATTGAAATTGGAAAAATATGTGCAAACTATACCACAGAGCAGAGGTTTATATTCCTAAGCAATAGAATACATGTAGGAAAAGTAAGCTAGAAATATGTTCTTAAATATTTGAAAAGATGTTCAACCACATTCTTTGTAAAAAGAAGGAAAAATTACAACTAAATTGAGATTGCAATTTCCATTTCTAACTAAGGTGCTTAAAAATACAGAAGTTCAACCAAATCTGAACAACATAGCTCACTGGTACCACATGGGAAAACAGGCAGTCTCACACATTGCTGGTAGAAATTAAAAACAATGCACCTATGGATTGGAACTTAATGATATTATCCAACAAAATCGTATTTGTTTACTTTCTCACCCACAAATCCTAATTTTAAGGATGCCTTCCAAAGATATTCAGGCAAAAGCTTACACACAAAAAATTACTCACTATAGAAATATCTGCATTAGCAAAAGACAGGAAATAATATAGATTAATACCAGTTGGGCAATGGTTGAAAAACTATGGCACATCCATACAATGTAGTACTATGAAGCTGTAAAAAAAGAATGCAGACCATCTTTATATAATCTTATGCAATGACACACTAGGACACCCAAGATAAACCATTACATAGAAAAAGCAGCAAAATAAAGTATGCATGTTAGATGTCATTTACCTAAGAAATAAGGAAGAAATAGATTGAATATATTTTAATAATAGAAGAGTGAATCAAATTTAATTTTTTCTATTTTTATTGGTACATTATACTTATACATAATATTGGGATCCATTGTTACTTATTTATACATGCACATAACATAATTCAGTCAATTTCATTTCCCAGCACCTCACCTTTCTGTCCCCTCCACCCTCCCCTGGTCCCTTTCCTCTACTGCTCTCCCTTCTAGTTTCATGAAAAATCATTAAAACAGAACAACAACAACAAAAAAAAAACCCAGTTACATAACATATAGAAGGAAAATGAAATGCAGGAGTGGACAAGTTAGTAATAGAGGCTAGACTTCTTTGAATATTTCTTGGTTTATAAATCTGACCTAGGGAATATACAATGTATACTGGAACTGGCTTTTGGTAAACCCTCAGGTGTTTTGTAAGCCAGTGTCTTTACATGGTAGCTTCACATTGGCCATGGTGGTAGTATTTATACCATGGAAATCAGCAGGCCATCTCTTCTACCCCCAAGATAGTTGTTAAAAATTTATAAGCATAACACAGGAAATGCAAACACATTAGGAAAGTACAGAAGAAAATAACTTTTAAAAGAAAATCTTTAAACACTGAAAGCAGAGTAAAACAAATAAACCTAAGAATGAATTGAATGGGTAGCATTACCATATTGAAATACACAGTTCTTATGCAATTACCAAAAAAACTCTAAAACTAATCATCTGAAAAAAGTTAAACCTTTTTTTTTCTGAATGAAGTATGGATTTTAATAAATAAATAATAATTTATCAATATTGATTCACCATTTTTAATAAATTCTACTTTATAAGTATGAATATAAACGTAGAAGTTAATAACAGAAGAAACTAGATGCTGGATGTGCAGGAATCCTCTGTATAATCTTTGCAACTTTTCTATAAATCTAAAACTATTATAAAATTAAAACTCTATTTTTCTAAAAAATTATTTTAACAAATGCCTTTTGAACTCTTAATCACATCAGTAACCATATTATCTATATCTTTTTCTATAAATGTAATTTTGTTATCAGACAACATGAGTTTCTAATGAATTCTCTTTTCCCTTCCTGTTTATGTATTATTTTATGTAATATAAAATTCACATTAATTCACTTTCTTCAAAAAATATTAATCTGTAACAGGCCATGGTAAGCATTTGATTTCTGGTGTATCAGAAGACTCCGCCATGGGCTCTTAAAGATCTCTGAAACAGTAGACTATTGCCCTTACAGCCTGCCAGCTTCTTTAGTGCTTTGGAGGCACCCTGGAAAGCTCCTGGGATCCCTAGATGAGCCAACAACACCATTCCCAGCAGGTGTGGAAATATACGTCAAACCCCAAAACATTGGAAAAACATGTCAAACTCAAAGACTGCCTTGGGTATGAGCTAATTGTTTTGTATTAGGACATTTAGATTCTTATTCTTCCCCACTCCTCTGGAAATAAAAGTTGAACCTTTTTTAATTGTGATGTGAATGCTGGTTGCAATTCTGAGAAGGTGGGAGGCTTATGGAATAAAGCAAATGATGCCTTACTATCCTGAGAACTGAGGTTTCTTGGTGGTGCTATGGTGGTAGGCACACAAGTATGAGGTCATTAAATAAAAACTCTACAGTCCTGAACTTGAATTAGATGTATCAGTGTGAAGGTATGATGCCTTTTACATCTAGTTAACATTGCAATCATGAATTTCTGACTTCTGTTCACCGAAAAAGCCTAGAAGCTATGTCCAACCCAGAAGCAAGGTACACCCCTAAGACCTGAACACCCAGACTGCGTTACTCCAACTTCTATTTCCCACTAATAGAAGAAATTGTGGAGAACTGTCTTATTTACTGGGCCAGGAAAAGTACATAGTACTGGAAGGAAAGAAGCTATAAGAGACTACTAGGATCATGTCAAAAGTGCTCAGGAGTAGCTGGAGTGGTGGCAATGCCTAGTAACATCAGAGACAAACAGCAACGAAGGGCCTCCAGATAGAAACATACCACACCGCTCTCTGCAAAGCAGTATGGCATTCTTTCCAAAAGCATTTGTGTGTGTGTGTGTGTGTGTGTGTGTGTGTGTGTGTACCTCAAACCCGAACCAGAGTAACAGTACATGTCTGTCAATCTACAGAGGAGCAAATTAAATGACAACAATATCCAGACTTCAGGAAACTGTCTAAGACAAATGACCTGGTTTTTCAATAAATAAGCTTTGATGGGGGAAAAAAGAGATACAGGTGTGAAACCTAGATGAACAGGGACATATCAATCAATGGTAATTCGTGATTGTGATTTGAACAAACAAAAATCAATCTTTTAAAAATATATATGAATGTGTATATATAAGTATATTATGTATACGTACATGTATCTATGTTTGTGTGCATACATATCTACATATCTGCATATACCTCTGCCATACATACAATAGATAAGTGGGGAAATGTGAATGTGGAGGAAAGCATTTGATGATATTAGGAAAAGATTAACTTTCCAGATACGATGAAGATTCTGTTTTAAGAAAAAAGCTTTCTTAGCTTCTGAAGAAATATACTAAAATCATTGATTAGTGAATTGTTACAATGTATGGGATTTGTTTCAAAATTTGGGAAGGGAGGAAGGAATGAGGACTGAGTGAAGAGTGAGTTGAGATTAAACTGGTACATAGGAATTCATTGGCTACATTCTCCCCACTTGTAGGCAAGATCAAAATTTCCTCTAATAAAGTTAAAAAAAATGAGCACAAACAACAAAAAGGTAAATAATATTAGTAAGCTGGTAATAACACTTTATCAACATTCCATCATTAGGAGTGGATCATGATCATCTAAGGAGCTTTTGGAAAACCGAGTTTCTGAGTCACCACTATTTTAATGAACCCCAAGGACTGGATGAATTATGTCATACTCCTCAGAACTGCAGGAATGGGAAAAAGACTGAGAACTACCACGTAAACACCTTAAGGGTAGAGAATGTGCACTATTCATCCAATATCTATCTCAATGCCTAACACTTAAGAGGTACTCAAGAAATATTTGGTGAATTCATAAATGACTCAGGGTTGTGCAAATGAACAAACTTAATAGCAGGTAAGTGCTAGATGTGCAAAAATATCATTCATAGTTGATTGAGAAATCACTCAAAAACCTGGTTTTACACAGTAGGACTCTCAATGGAATGGGTTACCTTCATAAAGCCACAGACTGGTCACTTCTAGCTGCTACAAGTAAACACTCAGAATAAAAATAGTTTTAAATACACAATTGGGTGGGGTGTGGCTAGTAAATATTCTGATTCTACAATCTGTTTTGGACAAGCAGTGCTTCTTATGTGACTAACAAAGCAAACAGTAGTCAGATTCTGTGTGCTGAAATAAACATACTATTTGCAAAAAGGGCTGAATGTCCAGTGTCTTACCAATAACACATTTCCCAAAGCTAAAGGGGAATATAGAATGACAAATACCCACATATGTTTACATATCCCCAAAAGAAGACACACAACCACCTAGTATGGATGTTTGTTCTTTTTGTGTCTCAAATCTAAAGTCCAAAGGAGAGTCAAGTCTACCATGTGACCATGGGCAAGAGCAGAATACTTTGAGTATAAGAATAATCCAATTTTAAATCTAAGATGAGCTTAGGCATTACCTAGTTCAAACTTCCTTTTGTATTAATGAAGAGACAAACACCTAGAAAGGTTAAAGTTACAAGCTCTGAAAACAGAGTACCCACAGAGGAACAAATGGTCTACACAAGTGCAAAGCACTAGGTTTTAGAGCAGATAATTCATTTTTAAAATTTTTATAGGAATGATATCTAATGGTATCATTCTCAATTATAATCAGAAAGTGTGTGTGCATACATGAACTTAACCATATCTACACTCAAAATACTAAAATACATATTTCTATTAATTGCTTTGAAAACAGATTCTTCAGTCTAGCACTGAAGAGCTTCTTATAATCTTATCTACTTTTTCAAGTCATGTCCTAATGAACCATATACAAATGGAAGGCAGCTATTTTCTCCTACTTATCTTCTGTAGTCATACAGATGTAGCAGAGTTCATATTTTAATTACAAATGCCATCCATATATAACTTTCAAATGATACTGATTAGAAAATAAACTCGCCAATCCTCCAATATTTTGAACTGATACAAAAGCCGTATTTCACGTATATCTGAGCATTACATAAACACATGTATGGCAATGCAGATTGTTTTTTAATGTGGTAATCAACAAAATGTTTAAGTAAGAGGAGATAGGACACTGAGAATGAGTTTTGTATTTACTTTTTGGAACATACTATATATAGCTTTGTTTAAATACACATAGGAGCTGGGTGTGGTAGATATTCCATAATCTCAGTGGCTTGGGCGGCTGAGGCAGGAGGATTGCAAGTTCAAAGCCAATCTCAACAACTTAGCGAGTTCCTGAGCAACTTAGTGAGACTCTTTTTAAAAATATAAAATAAAAATAGGTTGGGGGTACAGCTCAGTGGTTAAGTGCCCCTGGGTTCAATCTCTGATACTAGCCTCCTCCAAAACAAAACAAAACAAAACACAAGAAATTGCCTGCAGGCGAGGGGCAAGGGAAATGGAAAAGGAAAAATAATTATTTCACCCACCAGTCAATTACTCTAATTACTGATCAATCCTGAACCATGCTACTTTAATTCTAGGGAGACACAAAACATGATGTATCTAGTCTGTATATGGAACTTTCCTTCTCATCTCACTCACCTGTACAGTTAATTGGATTTGGATCCAGAATGATGAAATTAAATAAGATGCAAAATCTGGTCTCTGAAATTCCTGTCTTTATTAGATTTTGTAGGATCCTGAAAACCGATTTTAGGAGTCTTTAATATTGCTACAGAGAATACTATTAAAATTAATAATGAAAATGTTTATTTCCACCTTTGGGGGTAAAATGTTTCCAATTGGGATGATACAGATCCCTGAAGGAAATTGCAATGTAAGCCAAGAATATTTTTGAAAAACTAAAGCAAAGTTTGAAGAATTTTTTTCTTCTGAAATGAACATAAGCATCCTTATGTATATAAACACAATATAAGATTATCAAATTAAGGGTTATTGTAAACTCTATTCCAACTCTAAAGTAAAGTCCAAATTTAAGCAAGAAAATCTGAGGACATATCCTGGACAAATTGTAGTGTTGGGAATAAAGAATATAAATTCTTTAGGAATAATATATTCCTTACTCTATTACCAACTTCATAGATGTCTTCCATTTGTCTGAAAAATTTTTAAATATTTAATATGTAGAAATTGGAAATATTCGATATTATCACATTAAATTTCTTTAACTAACTTCCTGAAAAGCAAAACAACATACCCACATTTTTACCATTTTGTTTCTTTCTCTCAAGCGTAAGAATTATAAGAATTGGGCTAAGCTATGTTCACAAAAATTTAGGAACATTAATGAACACATTGGTGGCTATACATGATAATTAAAGAATTTAGATGATGATTTAAATCCATATCCACCCTCTGAAAGAGTTCTTCCTCTATTTTTATATATTACCAAATATTTTCAACCAACAACACAAGAATATGCTTTTCAAAAATAATAACAGAGAATCATCCTTCTAACATGAACCAACATTGGAGTAAAAATTTCTAAAATAAAATCACAGAAAAAGATGGTGCATGGTTAAAATTATAAATATATATTTAAGACAAAGAGTTTATTTTTCAATAAGAAAACAAGGAGAAATAGAGGCCAACCTGGTTTCCACCATAATTAGTGCTTCCCACCTCTCAGGGGAGGGGCTTAAGCTCAGCATAACCCCAGACAGTGAGGGGAAGGCTGCATAAATACCTCAGGGCAGCACTGGAGAGGCATCTTCTGCACTGCCTACTTGGGCACAGGAGGCTTCAGAAAGCTGTCAAGACACCAGCTACAGGGACTCCCAGTGCCCAGGTAAGTCTATGAAATAACTGTAGAACTCCATGTTAGTTGCTTGAAAAAGAGGCTTCACTAAGTTAACTCTTTGGGGCTCTTGTGCATTATTTTTTAAAATGGCTTTCATGTAAATATACTTAGAAGGGTTCAACTGTTTCAGTCTGTATAAAATAATCCTAATAAAACCATATTGTACAGACTTGCCCTAATCTGAATTTGAATATATTTACAAATGACTAGATATTTCATGATATGTTGGATATTCAGAATTACTTAGTATAGTCATCAATTATGATTTCTGCTTGTGTGTTTGTTTGTAAACTACTTTATTTTTACATGATTACCTATATGTGGCTTCCAAAAATAACTAAGACAGATATTCACTGAAATAAAATATTGTCTTTCATTAATTTATTGAATATATAGAAAATATAAAGGATCAGGTAAAAAAGTAATTAGTTATATAAAGAATTCAACTGTGTAATATCTGGAAAATGAAACAGGTCAATAAAAAGCTGCATGAAATTATTCTTTTCTGTTTTTCAGAATCCATCTGAGAATATGCTGCCACAAATATCCCTTTTGCTGCTAATGTCCTTGAATTTGGTTCACGGAGTCTTTTATGCTGAGCGATACCAATCTCCCACAGGCATAAAGGGCCCACCACCCAACACCAAGACCCAGTTCTTCATTCCCTACACCATAAAGAGTAAAGGTAAACTGAATTGCATATTTTGCTCTAATAACCAATTGGTTGCTGCTTTCTACAATTTTAATAATGATTTATTTAACAAAACATTTTCAACTCTGGTATTATCTATTGAAAATTCCTAAATTATAACAAAATGATTTGGGGAAGAAGAACAATACTCCTTGCATAATAACTATAATAGATGCGACTGAGGAATATCAAGAACTTTAATGTATGGAGTTTTTTTCCCTCAAATGATGCTTTTGAACAAATACTAGTCATAATCCAAATATACTAATTCAACCAAAAGGAGTCCAATTTAAAATATTTAAAATAATTGTACAAAGAGAATAGAAGGTTTATATATCTAAATACTGAAACATTAACTTTTAAAACACATTTAACTAGTCTATGAACATAACAAAACTGAATCTCAGTAAGTCTAATAGGCAAATGAAGCAGCAATCCCCACAGCTACTTATATACCTCCCCACACAGTTCAGTGGTTAAACGCACGGGACTAGCTGTGTGACCTCGGGTAAGTTACTTTCCTCCCTGAGCTTTAGTTTCCTCATTTCTAAAACAAGGAGCAGCAATCTCCAAGGGCTGCTGTGAATGCTGTCAAGAGGGTTAAATCTGTCAAGTGCCTTATGCTTCACCATTACTACACAACAGATAAAAACACTTCTGCTCCTGCTTGTACTAACACTACTGGTGTAGCCTTAGAGAAGTTGAAACTTTCCTCTTGAATCTACTCCTCATCTGTGTGGCTTTCTCTGCTACTGTGAAGAGCACTGAGATAATATATGTGAAGTACTAAGAAATCCTCAGAAGGCAATAACTAGGCCTTATCCTCACTAATTCCATTGAGCAGTATCTGAAACAAACTGCCTAGAAAACATCCACTAGATGATATAAACTGATTGCAGGCTTCAGAATGTCTTTCCACAATATTTTTCACTTTAGTTGTACATTCTGTCCTGTAAATAAAGCTAAGGTCATTTGTCATAAACTTTAAATAATACATTTTGGGGAATAAACAATTTAAGCAAATGAACTTATGATACTGTTGACAAGAAAGATGAAACACAGTATTTCATGAAAGATAGCCTAATATTCAAAAACAGAATCACAACATCTACTACTGAACATAACCAAATATAAATAAAATAATGGAAAAAAGCCAGGAAAGAAAAAGTAAAAAAGAAACCTGTTACTTCACTGGAAGCAACAAATGTGATTTGAAACGCTATGACGTGTATTGGGTTCAGTACTCTCTCTGATCACAAATTCAGACTTTTCAATACCTTTCCAAGATCATTATGAACAATCTTGAATTAAAAATGAAACGCATCACTATTGGAAAGTTAAACCTATTTCTATCTTCCCACCCGAACGTACTATAACATCCTGGCTATTTTTGCAGAACAAATGGAAATATCTTGTTAAATGAGAATTTCAGATGCTGACTTTTAACCATGAAATCTACCTTAGTCTCCTCTTGATAATCTAAGACAGAAAAATCAAACATATCATCATCCACTGGTAGGCATTACTGCACTAGAAGAAACACAGTAAACCCTTAAGTTGATACAAGAAATTCAGAGTTCCTGTGCAATTCCTAGCCACATCTGTTGAGTACAGGCTAAAAAAGAGTCTGGGTAAAAACACACTAAATTATGCTGCAGAGGATTCTACAGCTTCTAGGCAGACACAGGTGCCACATTTTGACACAACCAAGCACTATTTCAGTTTGTGGATATTTAATAAACTTATTAGTAGGTAGTTGTTTTTCCTTAAGGATGGTGCCACCCTAATCTTATTTTTTCAGATGGCAAGCTACAAACAGGGGCTGTCCCACAAAGATTCAACAGAAGTCAAATTCTTTCTTGTACTGAGAGGTTTAGGAACAATTATGACAATATTCCAAATAACACAGATTAACCTGTCACTGGAGTTCTGGATTTAAAAGGTGCCAGTACAATCATTTTCAATAAAATATGTCTATCTCTTTTAGCAGTAAAATAGATTTCCAGTCAGACTAAGATAATAATTTCAGTATGAACATGACCTATAGCCAGGTTCTGAAGCATACCCCTATCTAATATAGTTTACATTTAAAAAATGCTATTTTATTTCAAACAATTAAGAAATTCCTACTCTATTTGTGACATCTAGTTATATAGATTCATCGTGGGCATATAAGTCAATCAATGAGATATGTATTAATATACGGAAATTTCCTCCATAAGTTAATTTTTCTCATATAAGTTTTTTCCCCTGTTGTAATTTTCTGAAAATCCATGAGCAAAACTATATATTTAAATGTCTAAAACTGAAATATAATTCCAATTACTGCAAATATAAAGGTACTATATCTGTATCTAAAACAAATATCTTCCTATTTCAGTAATATCTAGTTTTATATATAATATATATTATATATAACATATTATATATATAATATATATTATATCATATAATACATAGAGCAAATATTTTTTGAATTTCAGGAACATCTCTAAGTGAATAATATTAATAACTGCTGTTGGCTGACTACTTCTTACATGCCAGTCAATTAATATGAGAGATTTTTTTCAATTTTAATACATGTGAACTGACAGCTAGTAATGCAAGGGAACTGTACTCTAACATTTTTCAAAGACAATTTACAGTCCATTTCAATTCATCTGATAATTCTCCTTCAGTCTTCATTTTAAGTCTTAAAGCCAAAAAAAATTTAGGATTTAAGTCTACTAATTTTTTTTTAAACAAATGTGGCTCAAAAGTCACAGGTACAGGGCTAGGGATGTTGCTCAGTGGTAAAACACTTGCCTAATGTACATGAGGTCCAGGGTTCGATCCTTAGCACCACACACACACACACCAAAAAAACAAAACAAAACAAAAAAAAAACACTCATGGCTACAAATGATTTCCAGTATTGGAGGAACCTAGCCAAATATTGTTACATCACTAAATCAACATTACTATATCACCATGACCCTTTTGCCAACAGTAAGACAATCTAAATAGTATAAACAGGCATTCTGTTTCCAAAATTTATTAAAGAGAAAATTACTTTAATATAAATTCTTTAAGTAGATATTAAAAATCATATGCAACTTTGTCATCTTTGTTAACTACGAATTTCCCTGAGAAAGAAAGAATATTTATGTAGATGCGTATGATGGCTACTGTAAAAGTGCTATCACTTCCCTAGTGCTGTTTTCTAACGGCTGCAGTGTCCTGTTACAGCCCTCCTCTGAATGACCAAAACAGCCCCTAGATATTTTTAAGCTCTTATCATGTAGTCACTCATTTTACTCTGGGACTGAATCTCCTACAGGACAGATCCTGTGCCTGCCCACAGTTGAGGCCTGTTTGTTTAGCTCTTTTTACATCACACGTGCTGAAAAAGTGATTACTGATTTTAAGTTTAGCACATGAGAAGTAATTCAGTCAAATAAACCCATATCTTTATACAATCACACAACGTTTATTTGCTTTTTACTTTACCCATTATATCTGATGCACAATTCTTTATTTCAACTTTAAGTCAATAAGGAAAAGAATAAAACTCACAATATAACCTGAGGTTAAAAAAAATCAGCCTAAATCTGAAGTATTCAGCAGGCCATGGCAGATGTAAATTACAATTAATTCCATTTCTCATTTATGACTTATAGGATAACTTTTTTGAGAAAAAATTGTTAGTTCCTAAAAATTTTTCCTCATTTAATCTACACTGGTCTTTTTCTTCCTCTTCTGTCAAATACTTATTTTTTCTTACCTATGCAGATGCTTTTTCCAAAATAAATGTAGTACACTTTCCACTTTACTCTTATTCTAGAGGAATTCTTCAATGTCAACTTCTTTTTACGGATCATCAGATGTGAAGAAAGTACCATGGTAGCCATGGTTTAGTGAAACTCTTCTAGCAGTATTTTTTAAAACAACATAAAGTGAATCGTCCAGACCTATTTAAGCCTGTTCTAAGACTGGTCTGGAATGAAAGACACTGCACTGCCCTGTCCTGATTCATATTTTGAAAACCACTGATCATCTTTAATGTCACTAACCTTTTTCTTTTCTGGGTTTTTCAGGTGTACCAGTAAGAGGTGAGCAAGGTATTCCTGGTCCACCAGGCCCTGCAGGACCGCGAGGGCACCCAGGTCCTTCTGGACCACCAGGAAAACCAGGTTATGGAAGTCCTGGACTCCAAGGAGAGCCAGGGTTGCCAGGACCACCCGGACCATCATCCATTGGGAAACCAGGCGTGCCAGGACTCCCAGGAAAACCAGGAGAGAGAGGACCATATGGACCAAAAGGAGATGTGGGACCAGCTGGATTACCAGGACCAAGGGGCCCACCAGGGCCACCTGGAATCCCTGGCCCAGCTGGAATTTCTGTGTCAGGAAAACCTGGACAACAGGGACCTGCAGGTGCCCAAGGACCCAGGGGCCTTCCTGGAGAAAAGGGTGCACCAGGAGTCCCTGGTATAAATGGACAGAAAGGAGAAGCAGGGTATGGTGCTCCTGGCCGCCCAGGTGAGAGGGGCCTTCCAGGCCCTCAGGGTCCCATGGGACCACCTGGTCCTCCTGGAGTGGGAAAAAGAGGTGAAAATGGGTTTCCAGGGCAGCCAGGCATCAAAGGTGATCGGGGTTTACCAGGAGAAAGGGGACTGACTGGCCCACCAGGTCCCCAAGGTCCTCCTGGGGAACCAGGACCAGAAGGCATTGGAAAACCAGGAGCCACTGGGGCTCCAGGCCAGTCAGGGATTCCAGGAGCAAAAGGCCATCCTGGGGCTCCAGGAATGGCTGGGCCACCAGGGGCTCCTGGCTTTGGGAAACCTGGTCTACCTGGTCTGAAGGGACAAAGAGGACCTGCTGGCCTTCCAGGAGGTCCAGGTGCCAAAGGAGAACAAGGACCAGCAGGTCATCCTGGGGAGCCAGGTCTGACTGGACCTCCTGGAAATATGGGACCTCAAGGACCAAAAGGCATCCCAGGCAACCATGGTCTCCCAGGCCCTAAAGGTGAGATAGGACCCATTGGCCCTGCAGGACCCCCTGGAGCTAGAGGACCAAGAGGTTCCCTTGGGTTAGATGGAAAACCAGGGTACCCAGGAGAACCAGGTCTCAATGGTCCTAAGGGTAATCCAGGGTTACCAGGCCCAAAAGGTGATCCTGGAATGGTAGGACCTCCTGGTATTCCAGGCCCTGTAGGCCCAGCAGGAGCTAAGGGAGTGCCTGGACACAATGGTGAGGCTGGCCCAAGAGGTGCTCCTGGAATACCAGGTACTAGAGGCCCCATTGGACCACCAGGTATCCCAGGATTCCCTGGATCTAAAGGTGATCCTGGAAATCCAGGTCCTCCTGGTCCAGCTGGCATAGCAACTAAGGGCCTCAATGGACCCACTGGACCACCAGGGCCTCCAGGTCCAAGAGGCCATGATGGAGAACCTGGTCTCCCAGGGCCTCCAGGGCCCCCTGGCCCACCAGGCCAAGCAGTCATGCCTGAGGGCTTCATAAAGGCAGGACAAAGGCCCAGTCTTTCTGGGATGCCTCTTGTTAGTGCCAACCAGGGAGTAACAGGAATGCCTGTGTCTGCTTTTACTGTTATTCTCTCCAAAGCTTACCCAGCAATAGGTGCTCCCATCCCATTTGATAAAATTTTGTATAACAGGCAACAGCATTATGACCCAAGAACTGGAATCTTTACCTGTAGGATACCAGGAGTGTACTATTTCTCCTACCACGTGCACGTGAAAGGGACGCATGCTTGGGTAGGCCTGTATAAGAATGGCACTCCCATAATGTACACCTATGATGAGTATACCAAAGGCTACCTAGATCAGGCTTCGGGGAGTGCCATAATCGATCTCACAGAAAATGACCAGGTGTGGCTCCAGCTGCCCAATGCCGAATCAAACGGCCTGTACTCCTCTGAGTATGTCCACTCCTCCTTCTCAGGATTTTTAGTGGCTCCCATGTGAGCATATTCCCTTAGAGCCAATCTAAATCCTCTGCTTGGAAAGGCATTCCCCAGCACTGTGTCACCCCACGAAACGCGAATGGAGGTAGGTGGAAAATAATATAACTTTAATTTTCCGAAGTGCAGATTTGAACATTCAGACCAACAAACTTTCCCCCTGTGAAAGTGAGCAGCAGTGGTGAAAATGTGAAGACTCTTTCGAGCTTCTACTCAGCAATCCTAAGGTCCTTAAGAGATATTCTGTGAACTCCTTCAATCTTTAAAAACTTCACAATGAAAGTCCTTCTAAGTTAAAAAAAATTATCTCCAAATAAGCAAAGCAAAAACAAACAAATAAAAAAAATCCCCCAGAAATAGGCTTTTAAATCATATTAAATTTGATTTCAGAAACTTGGCATTTCCTTTAGAAATAAGCTTATTTCTAATAATTAATAAGAGAAATTTTGAGAAACATTCAGGAGGTATCACATAACTTCATAGAATTTAATAGAATACTTGAAAACTGAAATTTAAGATACTGTATACCTTGAGGCGTTTCAGAAGGTGCATTAAATATAAGGCCTATATGGCCCCTTTCATTAAGATCAATTCAAATATATTGGTGCATGTACACATTTTTGAAGCTCTCATAAGAAATAAAAACATTGTGTTAGTCTGAAATTTAAGGTGCTTTAGTCATGAACTTTTCAAACTTTCTTGGGATTGCAGAAAAGCTTTCTAAATATTTGGCACAACTTGGGGAACAGGTGTCCGACCGATTCTTACTTAACACAAGTGTGATCAATTTGATTTGATTCCTTACTGAGTCTTGTGTAACAAAGTTCTGTGGCTTTAAAGAACATTAGCATATGGACTTTGTGCTTCTCATTCTGGTGAAATTATAACTAACGTCAAATGTTCCAAAATCTGACTAGAAATGAAGACATATTTATTTACGCTCTGTACCGTATTTTTGTATTATTGTTTAAAACTTTTAAGCTGTGCCTCACTTACTGAAGCATGAAATGTTTAACCTACTCATTTACAAAGCAATAAAATAACATCAACAAATTTTTATGCTGAATTTACTTCAAAGTAACAACTTACTACTTTGACGCATGCTTTTCAGGCTTTTCATTTTACAAAGTTAATGAAGAGAAAACGACGACGCGGTGGTGGGTTTTACAGTTGCCATCAGTTATGTCCCTCTGTTGGGGCAGGCTCTCCACACACAGTACAGTGTGGACTCTGAAGAGGCACCCACAAAGCCACATGTGGTCTAGGAGCCAGGGCCAAGGGTCAATGAGTGGGCAGAGAAAAGGGAGAAAATCACTCCAGAACGTGGTTCTCTCCTGGGAGGGAAAGTAACAGTAGCAGAGAAATACATGATCTGAACAAACATTTCTGCAATTACGATTTATTGCCTGGGCTTGATTTTTAGTCATAATTCTTAAAACTTGTTTTGATGGCTTGATTTACATTAAAAAGTAGGCGAGCAATTTTTTAATGTCAATCCGAAGGCAACACTTCTAAGCTAAAAAGCACTGCTTTGGAGCATACATCAGCCTACTAGTCGAACAAATTAAGGCAAACTGTTTCAAGTCACTGGGGTGAAGGCATTTACTTATTCCTTAGAATTAGTCTTTGTTTAACCTAAGCAAACCTGCAAATGAAAACAGAAAACCCTACCTTCAAGAGTGGCAATATCTCTGACCCCCATTCTGGGTCACCCACTCACTACCTTAAGCAACAAGGAAGGAATTTCCACTGGCAAGCACTTTGCCCACCCAAACTACAAGTGTCACCAACCCTCAGTCCCAAGGCAGGAAACAGAAAAACTGCAACTTCAGTTCTATGGAACCCACAGAACAACTCTACTGGCAGGCATGTGAAAGAGAACTTGAAATACTGGCAAATAAGACCATGAAACAGACATGCACAAAAGATCTTCCTAAAGCAAGCAGAACCAACTTCACAGCAATATTTCAATCAAATTAAGTCCTGACTAAGGATCATAACAAGAGGTGATTTCTATCTAATCCAGTAGACACGCAATGTTTAACAAACATCTGTCAGAAAGTCTTTAGTACTTACCCTTAAAAGCTGACATTTTAAAATTGTGTTGTATACCCGCAACTATATCCTTCCAAAAATCAAATGTTTTTTGACCACTGTTCTGCTAAAAAAAAATAAATAAAGTCAAAATGTAACAAATACAATAATTCTGCTTGTAGTCATAGTGTAAATGCTGGCCATTAGAATATCATTGGACTCTAAGATAGGGATTTATGTTTTAGAAAACAATAGATTAATAAAGTTCTTATTATACTCAATGTGATTTTAGAAAGAGAACTGTTCCATGAAAATCGTTACCATACACACATACACACATATATACCAACACATATGACTACGATATTAATATAGCTCATACAGCCCAAATAAAATAAAAATTTCCACTCATCATAAAGTTAGTAAATCATAGAATATTTTAAACACATAAACAAATTTAGAATGTTAAATGATTTCTGATGTATCAGAATATATTACTTAATGTATTGTGGTATTAATGGAATCAAGAAGTCTAAGGCTTTAAGGCCCCAGAAGCTGGTTATTTCAATTTCTTGCATCTGAATCTCAAAGTAAAGACCAGCAAGTCAATACAGGAGAGATGAATTAGGTTCCAATTCTAAACTGTAAGACATTTTATGAAGAATTTTTCTAAACCAAAAAGCAAATGAACATTACATTAAAGAACATACTTCTATAGTGCTTTGCTGCCTTGACAATGACAGTGTCTTATCTAAAATTATACAAACTGATACATTTTAGACTGGCAGCTCAGCGTTACAGTACCTGCCCAGCACTGTGTGAGATCCTAGGCTTGATCCCCAGCACAAGAGGAAAAAACCAATACCTGAAACATTTTATTTGTGGTAACTATAAAATGAGAAACTGACTCCATTTCATCTTAATAAAAACTTCAGTAAACATACTAAAACTATTATTCAACAGAAACTTGCACCAACACGTGATTCAAACACTAATTAAAAAACAAACCATTTGGGAGCTGGAGCGGTGGCTTGTGTGTGAGTACGCAAGTTCAAACCCTGGCACCACATACACAATGAAGTCTCTGAGCACCGAAAGCCACATGAAAAACTAAATAAAACTGATTCTCTCTTTCTCTTTGTGTCTCTTGTTGTTCCTCTCTCTTTAAAAAAACAAAAATAAAAAGCAAACCATCTGAACCCATCACTGATTTCAAAAGACAATGTATAAAAAAGGAAAGTGATTCTGACATGCAAACCCATTTACATCCATAAGTCTTAATCTCAAAGTGAACTGGTAAAACGAGATATTTCATCTTGATATACAGTACAAAGGAAACACCTGTACATATTAAACTGCTCTCAAAAATGAACTTAAAAATTTCATCTCATTTTTCTGGTTTTACAAACATGGAATTTTCTTAATTGCCTTTACTGTTTTATTCTGCTAATGAAGCCAAGAATATATTCTTCCAGATCAGTTCTGTATTTTCTTTTTCTAGACTTTTCCACCCCCTGCTGGAGAATAGATGTATTTTCCTTGGGATAAATGGTCCCTGCTATTTAATATCCCAAAAAATATTTTGACTAAGTTTGCCACATTTTTTTTCCTTGGTCACCTCTAAAACCACAAAGAGGAAAAGTTATATGTCATTAAGTCCTCTTACTTATCACTAATTATATAGCATAAGTTAAAAAAAAAAAAAAGAAAAGAGTGTCCACTCACCTTTGTTAAAGAATCCACCACCCTGGCACAGAGAAGAGCTCCGGGCAGGTCAAAGTAATTATCATAAAAATAATACTTTCCTAAAAAATTGCAAAATAGCGAACAAATTAATGCCTCATGCATGTGGGTACACAGAAACTTGCCTGAAGAGACAATGGATTTTGGTTCAATTTAATTGAGGACCCCCATTTCACTTTAAAACAGCAGTAATACTACCAATGTCTGTTAAGGGGCATGTAGTTTAAGCTCTGAGAGCACTATGAAAAAGGGAAAATATGACATCTACAAGTTAAATTTTATTCAAATAAATTGAGTTTGTCTTAAATATAAAAACCAAAAGCTGGATACATTGAAATTAGATAAAGGAATGTGGTAAAGCTATAAGTTATGCTATCAATGCCACTAAACTTCAAAACAATCAAACAGTCTGACCCTGGAGCCCTGTGGGGTGCTCCACAGATGGTGCCTTTGCATCCTGGTGCTGCTGGTCCACCAAGAACACTGCATTCAATTGGCATGCCATTCATACAGATTTCAGAACCACCAAGGTGATTTGAGAAATAAAAACCATGCCACGTGAATACATGGTGGGTTGTCTTAGGAAAATGCAGGAGTACAGGACACATGCACTCCAGGATCTCGTGGAAGAGAGGGATTAGATTTATCCTGTATGGCCTTGGGGCAAAATTAAACTTGAGCCCTTCCATCTGCCACTTTTGGACCCACTGTCCCTGGACAACACTTCTGATGGTCCATGTCACATCCCCCAGCCCATATCTGAATCTAGCCAGCTGTGTTGAACAGCATAAATCCACCTCAAACACAGTATCACTTGGTTTATCCCAAAGGCCCTACAGCCATATAAACCTTTTGGCCAACCTCAACTAATGGGATCAGGAGCCTATGAATGAACATCCCAGCCTCCTGTCCCCATGGACTGACAACGCTAAGGGATATTCTTTATCTCCTCAGAAGTTTCTGTGAAATTCAGTGTCCATTGTCCCTTATTTGTATAATATTTAACCAACCATGTGCCTTTATTGTTTCTTTAATGTAAACAAAGTACAAATGGGCAATGAAATCACAGGACATTTTTTTCTTCTTTTACATATTTCAACATTTTAAAAAAAAAGTTGTATCATTTAAAGTCAGTGCCTTTTCTTTATTATGTTGCAAATATAATAGGCTTTTATTATGGGTCACACAGCTTGGTTACCTGGGCCCTGGGGACTTGGATGGGAAACTCTTGCCCAACCAACCTAATTTATGGTAGATAAATTTCAAGACCAGGGGCTGGGGCTGTGGCTCAGCAGTTGGAGCACTTTTCTGGCATGTACAAAGACCCAGGTTCAAACCCTAGCACCACATATACAACTAAGTGTTGGAGAAACAAAGGCCACATGAAAAAAACAAATAAAAGAATAAAACCGTTGATGGCTCTTTAAAAAAAAGAAAAGACAAGAAAAAAAGGATGCTTCTGGGTAAACACCAGAGAGAAACATGTTGATTCAATGAGGCACTGCTCTTTAGTGGGAAAGCAGTAAGCCAACAGTATGTCATACTAGGTGAATGCCCTTCTTGGGAGCCTACAAATACCTCACTGTTTTCAGAATACTCTCCACATTACGTGAATCAAATGCTAAGCAAGTGTTCTACCACTGAGTTATACCCCCAGCCCTATTTCTCTATACTTTAAATGATTTTTCATTTTTATCTTTTCCAGTGTTTTTAACAAGATGTAAAATGATTTTTTAAAAATCATTTCCAAATATAGATGTGTATAAATTAAAAGAAAATGGTAAAGACCTTATCAAATGTTCTTTGTGTTACTTTTTCATTTGTCCTACTTTTTTTTTTTGCCATTTTGTTCTTTTCTCCCACACTGCAGTGCTAAGATGTCCCTACCTCCTCAGTCAACAAATAAACAAACAGGAAAATAAAAGACAAAGGCAGAAAACATCAGTACTGAAGGTAAGAAAGAAAATGACAGAAAACAGGTGCGGTGGGTAATGTGAATATGGAAAGGCATGGGAGATGGAGAAATCAAACCCAGGACTGAGTGTGTAACAAATTGATAAAAGAATACAGGATGGCTAAGAAATGTATTATTCCTCAGTGCTATTCTTCTTTATCCCAGAACAAGTCCAGGTAAAAGGAATATCGATGAAACTTTAAACAAAGTAGTGTGAAATGCTACTAACAGAATTGAGAAGCAGCTGCCAAAGAAAAAATCAAACATATCTGGAAAAAAATCCATACTATTATTATAAAGTCAATGCTGTTTCCTTGCGCCTCCTGCCCAGCAAAGGACACAGAGGAGGGTCTTCTCTATATCTTCACATTGCAGATTCAGGCTCCAAAAAAGATAAGGAGTGCAGATGGCATAGCCACCAATGAGTCATACCTGAACGGCAAGGCATACCCGTGTCGGACACAAAATGCTTCCACTCCTTCTTGCCATATGCCTCTGTCAACGCCTCTGGAGTCATCATCTTGGTGCCATGGCTTGCCCTGGTTTTAGGAGATAATGCATACTGCTCAATAATGATTTCATGGAATGCCTCTCCCTCTAGCACTGAGCTTGTTGATCCTAGCTGCTGTCAGAGCTATCAAAGGTTTTCTTCTTTTTTTTTAATTTCCTCTTTGCAACTGGGTGACTTCCCTCTTAGGATTCTACGAGGCATTCCTACTGTCAGCCCTAGCTCTTCCTCCATTTAATCTACCCACTAACCAGTGATTAGGAGCTGCTCACTCTACGATCAATGCTGTGCAACACACCACTCCTTCCTAGAGAAGCTGTTGCTTCACTAAAAGATGAGACCGTAACTGGAACAATTACAAAACAACCACATGGACTGGCTGGGAAGCTGGTTTTGGCAGCAGTAAGGAAGAGCAGCAGGTACCAGAGCTACACCAGGCCACAGGAGGCATAGGAGGCACCCAGCACCAAGGGCAGATGATTGTGAACACATGGACCACAGAGACAAGAGAGACCAACCTGCCCACTCAAGGACATAACAAAGCCAAAAGCGTGCAGTGAAGTAGCAAGGGGACTATGGCAAGGGAAAATAAGACAAGAAAGTAGTTATTGTGTACGCCCAAAATACTATTTTTGCATCCGCTGGGCCTGGTTAAAAGAATCTTATCCTGTAGGGAAAGAAATAGTTGATACTTTACATAGTTTATTATAAAGAATTATAATAGGAAATACTGCTATTATTATCTTGATATTATATTGTGGGAGCAAAATGATATAAAGAGAAACAAAGGAATAAGAAAAGCAAGTGGGGGAAACCACAGATGGGCCTCTATTTAAAGATGCTAACATTTGAGAATGCTTTTTGTCAAGATGGAGGAATCTTGAGTATGATCAGAGAAAGAAACTGCACATTTGGAACAAAGAAGGCATCAATAAGAAAAGCTAAGAAATGCAGGAGAAACTGTAGGTTACTTAGAACTTGAAGAGAGGACAGACCCAGGGGGAGGGTGACAGACCTAACAGTGAGAAAATGACTGAAGGTAGCCAAGAACAATGTACCAAACTGACCATGGAGTTATAAAGGTCATGCATGGTCAAAGCTGCACTGTGGGGGCTAGAGCAGTGGCTCAGCGGTTTCGGCACTTGCTTGGCAAGCACGAGGACCTTGGTTCAAACCCCAGCACCACGTACACAACTAAGTGTTGGAGCAACTAAGGCCATGTGAAAAACTAAATAAAGTTGATTCTCTCTTTCTCTGTCTCTCTCACTGTCCCTCTCTCTTAAAAAAAAAAAAAAAGCTGCACTGTGTGCCTACGTACGTGTGTACACACACATACACCATCTCTAGTTACTGGAGACAAAACAAATGCAAATAAATTATAAAACAATCAAAGGTGAGGACACACCTGCGCTGGTTAGATGCACCTCAGGGCAGCTCTGGGGGAGAGAGTGAAAGGAGTTCATACCATGCAAAAAGAATGATGTATTCAAAGAGAAAATATATACAGGGCTTTTGTACTGAGCATCTTCTTTAACTCTGATTTTATTGGCAAGAATAATAAATGACACAACTTCATGGCCATGATGATCATGTTGATCTTACTATAGTACAAGGTGAAAAATAGATGCTTACTCCCTAGTGCTCTCTGCAAGACTCAAAACAGGGACAGCAGCCACCTCAGGACCGCTTTCTATTTGATTACTAGCACTTGAGAGGGTTGGGTACACCCAGACAGGGAAGGAGGACAGGAAGTCTGCAATGAGTGTAGAAGGGGTGGAGAGCAGCATAAGGGCCATAGCAGACTAGAAAAACTTCCAGAAGCAGCCAGGATGAAACATGAGGCCCGAATGATTGATGCAAATTTGGATAAATGGAGGAAGAAAGGGAGGTATATACAGGCCACCAATCCCTACCCAGTAGTCATCCCTCCTGCCTTAATCAACAGAACATTTATTTTATTCTAGGCACTTACACACCTAGCTAAAACAGAATAATTACCAATTTCTTTTGTAAGAAGGGGTGCTCAATGAAATGAAGCAAATTGCTAATTTTCTCCTGTATTTCCTGTAAATCCTCTGAACTAAACTTAAAGGAACTAGATCTTTAAATCTAAAGTTTATAGATTCATATTTAAATGATTCAAATAATTCATACAGAGATATGCAGGCAAACTAATTATGTCATCTGGTTGACTAAAATGATAATCCTATTTCACTCAGACCTTAAGGATCATATGCTACAAATGATCCATTGTATATTGGAGAAAGTAAAATTTTAATTTCACATTTAAATTTTATTACCTGAGCACAGTGCCATTATCTGCAAGTTTAATGAAGGTCCCGTCTTCCAGATCCAATGCCAAACCCTTGCAACTGAGAGAAAAAAGTTTAATTATTAATGAGTTCATAAATTTAGCTAACTTAAGAAATAATAATAATCTATATTATTAAAAAGTTACAATGCTACAAAAGGATTATCCTGGCCAAGCAAATGATATGTTAAACAAACAAGAAAATCCAAATATTGTAAAATTAAAAGTCTACCACAAAACAATTGTACAAGGAAAAGTACTAAGTAGGCAATGGACAGTATGCTTACTTTGTAAAATCTTTAGACTTTAGAAAAGACAAATGTGAAACTCAAAAGAGAAAAAAGAAAAATAACCTGAACACTTTCCTATGCCTTTGTTAAAAAGTGCAAGTGTCATTTAAAATACACATCAAACATGCACATGCACACATACCTATTTGTATTCTACAAGTGAACCTCTCAGCCAGTGTTTTCTACAATATTTAGGATTTGCCTCCGTTTAGGTCCAGGTACAAGAACTTGCCCTTTAGGCAAGGAATATTATTTAAACCCAGTAAAAGAAAATTTCAAGTTATTTACATTAAAGACTTGTGGGATTTGGGAAGAAAAATGAGTATAGATTTACTATTATGGATAATAAAATTAAAGAGGTATAATGGTTTGCAAATACCAAGAGATCACACTAAAATGAAACGCTACTGTAGAAGCATTGTTCATGTTCATTCACAGTAAAGTTTCCAGAGCTAAGTTTCATATAGTAGGATGTTTATGTTTCTTCCTTTTATTTAAGAGATACATGAAAAGACTAACCAAATATTGAAGGAATGATGATATGTGAATGTTATACGTGCATTTTAATGTTTTGGTGTTATTAATAATTTCAAACTAAATTATTCATTCATTCACTTTTTCACTGTTGTTCTTAAATTTTTAATTTTTTGGTGTCAGGGTCTAAACCTAGTACCACTGAGCCACATCCTCAGCCCTTTTTAATTTTTATTTTGAGACAAGGTCTAAGTTCCTTAGACCCTCACTAAGTTGCTGAGGCTGGCTTTGAACTTGTGATCCTACTGCCTTAGCTTCCCAAGATGCTGGGATTACAGGTATGTACCCCTATGCCTGACTCATGTATTTTTTAAGAGATAGGATCTTACCATGTAGCCCTGGTCAGCCCCCAACTCCTTACTAAAGTGATCCTCCTACTTCAGTCTCTGGAGTTCCTCAGACTACAAGTGTGTGCTACCACACTCGGCCACGCTGAATAATGTAAAGTAGCTTGTGATTTTTGTTTGTATTGTTTAAAAGAGGAAGAAAGACAAAGGAAGCTTTAGGAGCTATAATCTTAAACCAGGAAGGGAGGGGGCAACAAGACTCAGACATGTTTGTCCGTCCAAATCATTGAAAACCAAACGTCCTAGCTAACAGTTAAAACATGGTGATTCCTCCTCTTTTATAGTTTTTTTATTTGAAGGATAAGTCAAATTTTTAACCTCTGAAACTTTTAAGTATAAAAATTTAAACCATACCAAAGATCCAAATTAGTCACCTAAGCTCTCAGCTTGCTTTCACATCTAATTAAGCAAGTCTAAACTTGTTTAAAGTAGACAATGCTATTTAGTTCATTAGATGCAAAACTTCGTATAAAAGACATTTTGTCCTTTGACTCAACTTCACATTTTGCTATCTACCTTCAGAGAAGAGGAAGCATTAAAATTTTATCAGCAACAATTAAGAACCATAGGGAATGTGTAGACTTAAAAAAAAAAAAAAGGCTTACCAGAAATCCCAATCCTCTGGGGTCACAGTGAGCAATTCCTTATCATACCCTTTCTCCTTGACTAGGAACTGAGCAAAGCTATTATAAATGAGCTGCAAATAAGGAAAAAGAGAGATTAAATGTAAAATTCGCTATTCATTCTGAATTTTACAGACTTGAAAATTGAATGGAATCATTGATAGGAGCAGGCTGGAGGGAAATATCTGTCATTGTGAAATTTTGTGTTTTAAACACCCTCACAAGCAATTTAACAACCCTTGTGAGTCCCAGGCAACTATCCTGTCCAAAATTATACCATCAGTTTACAACTATATAACCAAGGACAATTATTAATCTTACTCCCAAATTCTAATGGATTGGAGATCTTAACTAAGACCTGACGAAACTTTGCAACCTACTTAACACATCCCCAAAATGATAAACATGTTGCCCACTCTGTCATTACATCTGTCCTTAGTCCATCCTTGGCAGAAAAGCTCCATCTCAGAGGACAAAGTGTAATGGACATAGGAACAGGTAGATAATCTGAAGTAGGAATTATGAAGTCATGAGCCTCTGTAAGATGCCAGAAATCTCTCTTATTTCTCCACCAAAAGAAAAGAAGAACAAAGGAACAAAAGGAAGAAGAACAAAGGAAGCCTTTGGAAGCAAGAACAATAATAAATGCTGACTTCTGACATCTCATTCTCAATAAGTCCAGGGCATTTGAGTAAAATATCAGTTGTTTGGTTTTAGAGTTGGCTAAATTTTTAAAGAGTAGTGCATATCAAACAAAAAGTGGGCAAAAGGTGGATGATGGTCCACAAGACCCTACCCTCGACCTCAGGTACCTGCAGGCCAGAGTCAGATGCACTTGAACCCAAAGTGGAACTGCGGTCTGGGTCTGACTGAGCAGTGTCCAAGATGACATACTGAACAAGCCAGCTCTTACTCTACAGGTGTTAAGCCACGGCAGGTTGTGACAGCATGTCACGCTCAAGGGAAAGAGGGTATCGTGCAAGAGTGGGCGAATGCCTGCTTGGGGTGGTGATGCTTCTGTTGATACTTGAAAGATACAGCAGTGAGTTGGGTGAATCTGGATGGAGAGCAAGCCAGGTACAGAAACAGAGAGGACTGCACTCAGCTGGAGTTAGGAGTTTGGTTGGGAACTGAGTGATAAGAAATGAGCATGGGGAAAGCAAAAGCTCCTGACAAACAGAGCTATTCTGTAATAAAGCTAATTAAAATCACTACACAAGTACTCCCATCCAGGAAAAAGTGACCCTAAACCAGGTTAATTATTAATAAACTCACATCACTTCATCACCATATTGCCGTTCTCAACCCTGGAGGTGACTCAGAACCACAGGAACTGCTTCTTAAAACTACAGGATGGGAGGAGCATCTACAGAATTCTTAAAATCCAGGGAGGACTGAAAAACCACCGACCTACATATTTTATGGATTTTTACTCAATCATTAAAAATAAATATACTTTTACTTAGATATAACATTAGGATTCATTTTTATAATTATAAAACCCTGGACTATAATTGCTCTAATTCAGTCCCTGTACTTCCTCTTTCCTTCCATCCTTCTTCCCCTCATTCCTTTCCCTCTACTGATCCTACTGCTATTATAGATTTTTTAAAAATTAGTGCCTTGTGTAAATACATAATGGTGAGATTCATTGTGGCATATTCATATAAGTTAATAAGAAATGTGAGATTCATTCCACTGTTCTCTTACCCCATCCCTCCCTCCTCCCCATCAATCTCCTTGTATAACTAAAAAGTACCATAAAAAGTATACACACACACACACACACAATGGAGTTTTATTCAGCCATAAAGGTGACAGAAATTATGTCTTTTGCAGAAACACAGATGGAACTTGAGTGAATCACGTAGAGTGAACAAGGGTCATATGTTCTCTCTACGAGAAGCTAGAGAGAAAAACATAAAAAAAGGACCTCATGAAAATAGAAGCAAGACCAGTAGAGCTGAGGAAGAGGACAGAGTGGGGGAGGATGGAGGGAAAGGGGAGATACTGGGGAATGGAACTGAACAAATTATACTGTTACATTGTATGCATGTACGAACATGTAACAATGAATCCCACTATTATGTATACTTAAAAAGCATCAATAGAAAAGAATGAAGTAAAAATAAAAGTAGCAAAAAGTACAGAATGTTCTCAATTCTTTGCTAAAGACTTGTATATTTTTCCATCTTCCTTAATCTTTATTCACTTTTATTCAGACAGCAAGAATATTCTGATTCTTGAAAATATTAAAAAATGTAACCATTCCCTCCATTTGTTTTTATTCAAAGAATAAAGCAGAAATAAATATGGCCCACTCTCAAATGTTAAAAACTAATAACATATATAAAGAAAAGAAAAACAGTTGCTGAAAAAATCTAATTCCAGCTAGTATCAATTCTTGATTTGGGATAAACTTAGGATGCTCTTGCATTTTTAAATGTTTTCTTTATTCTTTAGTTTTCTTTGTTGCTATACTGAAGTATTCATATTAACATAAGAACTGATTACCCAATGCAATTGAAATTTTTTTTTTGTTTGCTTTTTAAAAAGAGGGACAGTGAGAGAGAAAGAGAGAAACAATTTTATTTAGTTTTTCATGTGCCTCCCATTGCTCGGGGACTTTGTTGGGCATGTGGTGCTGAGGTTTGAACTCATGTGCTTGCGAATGCCAGGTAAGTGCCCTAACCGCTGATCCAGGGCTCCACCCCCCTGCAATTGAAATCTTAAAGACTGATGAAAGGAACTATCTTGATTGTTTTTGAATGATAGAATCGTTTCGTTTCTGTAGTCTGGTCACACACTG